>VXBX01004733.1:0-13385 GCA_013400415.1 Scytalopus superciliaris | reverse complement strand
CCCTGGCCCCTGCCCGCTTTTCCCTGGCCCCTGCTCCCTGTCTTCGCTCTCCTGCCTCTGCCCCCTGCCCCTGCCCGCCACAGCTTCTTGCCCCGGGGTGGACGTTGAGAGGTGTCACACACCATCTTCTGCCCCAGGACCGACCCGCTCCCACTCAGATCGCCGGGAGATCTGAGTATGAGAATTACACATCCTCTCCCAGCTCCTTACTGCATGTCGAAACCTCTGAGTGTCAAATGGTGGCATTGCCCTCTGTGTTGAGAAAAGCCTAAGTCTGTTCACAGCTGGTGAATGTCTGGTCCCCTCTGACTCTCGGAAACTCTTTTCCAGATCAGTTTCCACTGCTAACAACGAAGAGGGTATTCTGGAAGGGAGTGCTGGAGGAGCTGCTGTGGTTCATCAAGGTTCGGTATTTGGATGTCTCTGTGGGTGCTGTGCCTGAGAGTGGGATAAACGGAACGAACTAGTGTGGAGTGGATTAAGTGATTTGGGGTAACTCCTATTCCCATGACAGAAGAAGTGAAACCACCTAACATTTTGACCACAAAAGGAAGACCATTATCTTCAAGACATTCTGCATTTTAGTGCAGAATATTGCTAACAGTGCACTCAGAAGTGTTTCTCTTCTATTTCTTTGTACAGGATATAGTCTGAAATAGTGAGGGCTTTTTCTGATGTGACTGTACTCCGCAGTTATAAATCCTAATACAGTGTCTTTTCTCAGTGTTTGAATAAGAAATAATAATATGATATAGAGGGTAGGCAATTTAGTGATAAGCTTTTTAATACTGAGATAGCTTTTATCGATTTGAACAGAAAGAAGCAGTGCAGAACCACAAGCAAAGTCAGACTGATGTAAACACTAGGCTTTTTAGTAGCAAAAAAATGAGATCTAACAGAACTAATAGCTGTAGCTAGAGTAATAAAATTCAACTATAGATAACACATTGCAATGTAAGTGTTCCTTTATATGTTGTGACATTGTGCAGATAAAGGAATATCTACCTAACTATTTGCTACATAGCAGAACTCAACTGCACGTTCATTTTTAAAAGCTTTCTTTTTTTTTTTTTTCCAAATGTAAAAGACTCCCCAAAACAGCATGTTTTCTGTGTTGAATTTTTGAGTGTGCTGCTTTGGACATATTGCAGGATTCAGTGTTGTTTCTGGGGTCATTTTCGCATTTTTGTCATTTTAACAAAAGGATTTTTAATACCTTAAGCTCATTATTGGTGGCTTGGCAGAGACAGTGCCTAGGCCATACGTTTTTTGTTAGTTTATTTTAATCCATCTGTAAAGTAACATCTTGTTCTCTGCAAATGTGCTTATGAAATGGCATACCACAGTTGACCTTGAGGCTGTACTGTTTGTGCATTTACAAAGTTAGGAGGATCCTGTGCTAAACAACAGCAGCATGGCACTTCAAACTTCATCCCAGTATGCTGCTCACAAGTTTTATTCTGTCCACTTGCAAGATCCTCATCCAGTACATTAATTAGACTGTTCGTACTTCATAAGTGGAGATATACTGTAGACTAGCAAAGCTTGATGCAGCTGTTTCAAATCATGTCCTCTGTGTTTGATTTAGGAGGCAGTTTGTTCTTACTGTCTGTGTTTGTAGGGTTCTACAAATGCCAAAGAGCTCTCTGCAAAAGGTGTGAAGATTTGGGATGCTAATGGGTCACGTGAGTTCCTGGATAAGCAGGGTTTCAGCACCAGAGAGGAGGGAGATTTGGGACCAGTGTATGGTTTCCAGTGGAGGCACTTTGGAGCAGAATACAAAGATATGCACACAGGTAATCGCATACAAGTACAGTCTTGGTTGCTTAGTGAGACAACCCTGATACATCACTTCCAAAAGTCCAAACAGAATGGGCTATTGTTAAGGCACCAAGTATGAACTAATAGCGAGAATAAATAGTGTTTGAGAGAGTTAATTTACCTTTTTTTTTCTTAATCTAATTATCCTGAAATATGTAGCTTTGTATATTGTAGTTTGAGATTTGTAGAATAGATGAATCATAAGGCATACATTGTTATTCTTTTATCTAGAGCAGGTACTGATAGCTGGAAGGATGTGTGTGTGTTGCAGTCCGCAAGCCTGAGCTAGTTCCATTTTATAGCAGTGAAACACAGACTCTGTATACCAATGCAGGGTCCTAATTTTTATGATACTGTTGTGCTGGAAAGAATTGAAATTAGTGCACTGCATTCATTTCACTACAGTGAAAAAGAGTTTTCCATTCTGCATCTGGAACAAAATAGATGTACCATCCATAGCTGATGATGCTGTAGACAGAACAACTGTAACAAGTTATGATGTAGTGCAGTACCTGTTGGTATTATTTTCAGTGCAATTAGTTCATTAAATTTACTCTGAAATGTGTCACTGGCTCTTTTCTAAGTCACTGAAGGAGAGGATATAGAAAGCATTTAGAGGACTGCCCCTATCTGCTGTGATTTTTAATTCAGATTAACAACATGGTTAGTTATATTGGTGGGGTTTTTTGTGTTTTTTTTTGTCAATAGAGCCTCAAAATGAAGCTCTCTTTAGTTACGGATATCAGACTTGGTATTGGCATTTGACCACTACCAGAATACAGTTTTATACTAACATAAATGATGCAAACTGTGAACTGATACATCTGAAAACTTAGTAAAAAGTTTCAGAGTTCCTGAACTTAGAAGATCTGAGGCAAAACATAGGGTGGAAAAAATGAGCAAGATAAATTCCCATAGGTTTAATTACAAATAGATTTCCTTAAATTGCATTACTAATGGATTGGTAATTAGCTTCAGGAACTAATATGACCATTTGACAAGGCTTCTGGCACAGTACTGCTGGCAGAAGAATTCCCTGAGATACTATTTTGTCACAGAATATTCTAAGTTGGAAGGGACCTACAAGGATCATTGAGTCCAACTCTTAAGTGAATGGCCCATGTGGGGATCATGTATTACTACCTTGCTTGCCAGCTTGGGTCTCCCTGTATCCATAATTTGGCAGTGCTGCAATAAGTAATCAGAAAAAAGTAGTTACTGGTCATGCTGATTCACTGGCATGAGTCAGAGCAGTGATTAACAGCTAATTACTCTTTTATTCTGAAATCTATTCTGATGGTCAGTTAATTTCAGTGAATTATTGAACCTAAAATTCAGCCTGCGAGTCTCATCAGGTGAAATGTAATATCCTGTTCTATACATGATTAAAGTTCCCTTCTGGCTCTAAATGCTATGGAAATTGAGTTTTCATACATGACCTTATGAGTGCTAGATGAGTATGTTTATGAGTGTGTAAAGAATGCTAGTATGCTATAATACTGGTCTGAGCATAATTTTTTTTTTTTAATTAGAAGCACTGTAACATGCAGGTTCAACATCTAGAAAGGCATTTTAATCCAGAAGTGCAATGAAGAATTTAGTTTAAATACCATGAATGACTAGGTGGAAATATCTTGTCCATTCCAGTACAGCTCTTTTTCTATTTAGGTAATAAGTCATCAGGAATGATAAAGTATCATCTTTGTTGAACTATTTTTATTTTTTTTGTATTGCAACTTTTTTCTTGGGATTTAGTGGTTATTTGTTGGTCTTAAACAATGTCAAGTTTGTTGAGAATGGAATAAAGTGTTCTAAATAAGAATGATCATACTTCAGTGAGTGCTGAAGGTAGTGAAAGCACACAAAAGAGATGTTGGGACATGTGAAAATACCATCATGAGAATTTCACAAGGTTTAGAGCACCCTCTAAAGAAACACCAAGAATAGCCTACATTTAGAGTGTGCCAACTAATTAATACCGCTTTCAAAGTTGCAGTAAAATCTTCAGAGGTTGTCATTTTCGGTATTACTTTTCAGTGGGATGTGGGCTGGGTGTTAAATATCATGACTTGAATCTGTCTGGTTTAGATCTTACATTGTATCTTTCTCCAGATTACTCCAACCAAGGAGTTGATCAGTTGCAAAAAGTGATTGAAATGATCAAAACCAACCCAGATGACAGAAGAATCATTATGTGTGCTTGGAATCCAAAAGGTATTGAATAGCAGAGTTTAAGTGAAAGTACGTTATCTTGCTGTATGCTAAATTGTGTACTATTCCTCTGTCAACAGTGAGTTCCATTTGCTGTCCTTGTTTATTCTTTATAAAACTACCAGGAATGCAGAAAAATGGCCAGGGGTTATTACTGATTTGATTCTCTTTCTACTTAATCCTCATGTTCAGACCTCAAAAATATTGAACCCTTTCTTTAGAATTTTTCTCTCCAGGTTAAAGTGAGGGATATACCTGGCTACCAGTGTCTTTGACATACAGTCTCTGTTTAAAGACTGTAGGTCCTGTTTTAAAAAGGTTAAAAAAACAAAACCAAAAAAGAGTATACTAAAGAAGAGTGTCTGGCTTTTAGCCATATAATAAATTGTAAACTTAACAAAGCCCTCAAAACTGTAAAACAAAAGTATCATGTCTTTGACATAGGTTGTTTAGATATCCATTCACTCTGTAGGGCTACTTCTAAACAAGAGCTAGTACAAGAGAATGTTTAACTTCACCAGTGGTAGATCTGGTCTCCAAAAAATCACAGAGCATTTTCCACTGGTGTCTGAAACGGGCCAGCACCTGCTGTTACTGTTTTTTTAAGGTTAAACATTCTCAGATATCAGAAGATACCAGGTTAAAGTTTTTCTTACCAAGCTGCAATTGTTCTATCTGCACTTTTTAAGTGCAGATAAACACTTCAAAATATATTGTTTTCTGATTTTTTTTTTAATTGATCATTACTTTAATATCTCAACAAGCAGCAAAGGCACATTGCAATGGGAAGAGAGTAAGATGAAGCAGTTGGAAGTCACTTGAGGGTACATGCTTAATTTTACTCTTAATGTCTTCCTTTAGGGAAATGGACTGTCTCACCGAGGTGAGTAGCAGTAAACTGCTGTGCAGCATTATGGCATAAATCTGTTCTGTGAAATATCTATTCATGACTTTCTGGTCATGCAGCCCAGGAGACAGCTTGCCATGACCCAGGCTTAATTCCTTGGGCAGCAGGTACTTATAAACAAGGGGAAAAGCAACAAAATGACAATGCTGTTGGCTATCTCATTACAGGCTTGTTTAGGTTTTGCATCTTCTACATTCATAACACACTAATGCTGTTACTGTTTTTCCCCCCTCCTTTCTGTACTGCAATTCCTAGATATTTCCCTGATGGCTTTGCCTCCATGCCATGCCCTTTGCCAGTTCTACGTTCTCAATGGTGAATTGTCTTGCCAACTTTATCAGAGGTCTGGAGATATGGGACTAGGAGTGCCTTTCAATATTGCCAGCTATTCACTGCTCACATACATGATTGCCCATGTCACAGGGCTAAAGGTAGGCTATTTAACCATTTTACTTAATCTTGTCTGACAAGTGAAGACAGGACTCTGTGTGTCATGTCCAGGGAAACCTGGAATGAACATACTGTTTGAAATCTTGCTCAAATACATGTAAAAAAGGGCTCTGTGAATTTGATGGGAATTGCCTCTGGTTTGTATGGGCAGTTAGGATTAGCAATGTAAGAATTCTTACATTAAGATTAAACAGACAGAAAATCCTCCAGGTCTTCACCATGTCAAAACTGGCCTGTTCACTAGTTCTGCTTCTTAGAAATCTGAACAGAGCACTTATCCTTATGGGATAGTAACATACAAGTGATTAAATTTTGTAGCATGTGTTTATTGGAAGTGAACAGTAGCTCAGAAGTTGCTGTCAAGGTTTTAATTTGGATATTCTGCCCACCTAACTTCCACCTATAATTTCAGCTGGGTATTTCTTTGGTTTCCTACTGTAGATGATTATGTAGAGGGGTAGTATGCACTCAAATAACTCCTGCCCTGACTTCAGAGGTGTAATTTTTAATTTGGCAGGGAAATTTAAATGCACAATAATCTTGCACATGGAAAGACCCCTTTTCTTTAGGACATGTAAAAAATTACACTAGTAAGGCCATTTGTGCTTGATCATCCTTCTATCAGCAATATGAAGGGGAACTTAAAATAAGGAAATAGGGAAGAATCATTCTTCACAGTAATTGCAGACAAGAAAATTAGTCCAAGGTACTAGTCCATACTAGTCCAAGGTAAAGTCCCTATGGCAGCTGTTGACTCTCAGCTACTTCCTCTCATGGCTTTGGTGGTTTTCAGTATAATATATCGAAGGGCCGATCTACATTGGCTGGAGGCCAGTAAAATAGCCAATAAAAATTACCTGAGTTAAATTAGATTGCTCAGGGACTGCTGTGTCACAGAACTTGCAATCTTGCAAACACATCTGGATGATTGGTAAGTGCTTTGGAGTTCAGACTGTAATTGACACCTCCACTGCTGCAACCTACATTGTTTAGTAGAGGCTAAGGCAACTTTTCTGAAAACAGCTCGGGCAAGTCGTACTTATTAGAGGTAAAATAGAAAAGCTGGATGTCACTGCCACATCTTGGTGAGCAGATCAGTAGTGCTCCATTCCATACCAAAGCTAGTATCCTAGCAGGATTTCAAAGATAATTGTTTTGGTAAGCTAGTGAAAATTTCATTATGTTTTTCATTAATTATGCATTAGTCAGGGAAGCTAGTGTACTTCAGAGCTTTCAAGGATGTCTTGGCAATACAATTCAGTACAGAAGCAGCACTTCCACACTAGAAGCAGGATGCTAGGAATCAGTACTGTAAGCATTGTAATGTTTTGCTTTCTTGAAACCTGACTGAAAACCACTTGTATTCTTCATTCTTTTCAGCCTGGAGAGTTCATACACACATTAGGAGATGCTCACATATATCTGAATCATGTGGAACCTCTAAAAGTTCAAGTAAGTACTTACTCTGTATTCTTGTGTCCTTTTATCTTCCACAATGCTTATTCAATGCAGAATTATCTTGGTGTTATAAATATCCTTTTGCAAATATTAATTTGTGTGGCTTTTCCTCTCATTTCTACCCTAATAATTGTAGTATCTTAACATCTGTTCAACTCAGGTTGCAAACAGAAATACAATACAAACATTAGTGGACTACTCTAGAACCAAGTTTTAGATCCAGAATCTGTACTCATACTTTTGCCTCCATCATGCCAAAACCTTAGAAAATTGTTCTGCTTAATCCAGATAAAGACACAAATAAATATCTTTGTACTATATCAGAAAAGGATAATTTATCAATTCACAGAGTTAATCAGTATTACTATTTGACTGAAAAAAGCTATATTTTCTTCAGTAACCAATTTGTTGCAGTAGGAGAACAATCAGAATTTTATTTGATTTGACCTAGCTTGGACTGAATGTTCTCACTGTTTGTACAGTTAAAACCATTCAGAGAACTAGTTATTGGTGTGGACCCAAATGGTCCCACAAGAAACTGCAGGCCATTTGATGCACATCGGGGTCAGAGTTTCCAATTTAATTTCCTCTGAAAGATATCTAATCTGTGACCACCAGAATTTCTTTGCCAGCCAACAGTGCTTGCAGTGCATTTGGATGATCAGGAAATTCACTTGAAAATTACACTATTGATCCCAATGAAAATGCTAACGTAGATTCCACCTGTGTTAAAATTTTCTTCCCCCCTTTTTTTTTTTTCTTAGTATAAGTCTTCTTGGTGGGGAGGGAAAGTCTACATAGTGTAATCTGAATTGAGATTGAGAACACAAAATCTCTGCTTTCAAGTATTAAACTTTATACAGTAAGCGTGCATTTATTTCAGGTTCAGAGGGAGCCAAGACCTTTCCCAAAACTCAGAATTCTTCGTAAGGTTGAAGACATCAGTGACTTCAAGGCAGAAGACTTTCAGATTGAAGATTATAATCCTCATCCACCTATTAAAATGGAGATGGCTGTTTAATGCTATAAACTAGCATTAAATATTTATGTGGAAACGTACCTAAGCTACTTAGTTCCTCTAAAGCGATGGGACTTTTATATACTTCAAAAGATATCTACTTTATTATTAAAAAATAGATACTAGCAGATTAGAATTGCCTTCAGTACTAACCTGTAGTTTTACAGAACAGGTGGTTATTCCTGATGTACTGTGCAGATATTAACCCAGCTAGTTTTCTACATTTTTCAGTTACCAGTGGCCACTTCTATTACCATTCAGCTACTATGTGTGAGTTGCACTTGCTTCTGTGCTTGATGTGCTACTGGAACTAAGAACTTTTCTGTATGATAGAGAATTCTTTCAAGGTTGGACAAGTTGTTAAATATATTCTAAAGAGTGTATGTTTAATAAAGATTTTTTAAAAAAAAATCTGGAAGGGATGATGCATATTTAATTTCAGTGTGTTTGTTTATAGTTAGTAGTGAAAAAGAGTTGAAAAGCAAAGGGTCTTGGAGGGTGATATCTAGCAAGGGAAAACAAACTCAAACCTCCATGGTCTTCATAGATGAACCATCAGGAAGACAAAAGATCTTAATAGAACCTTGCCTGAAATGCAATCTCTGCATAACATCTCTGTAGCAGCAACGTTTTTTATTCCCTAACCCCACATGAATTATTAACTTGATGTAAATCAAACAGAGCTGTAGTTAAACAGGAGTAACCAGATAGCATTAGGAATCAGCTGTCTGTCATCATTTAAAACCAGATCCCCCAAACAGGTGGACTAGTTTTGCAGCCTAGAGCAGTAAAAGCTAGAGATCATAGTATTTGTAGGAATAGAGTTTATTAATAAAATCCTAGCAGAATTCAGCTTTCATCTCCTTATCCTTGCAACTTCTGCAGTAACTTCAGTCCTTATAAAATTCCTTTTCAGGAATTTAGTTGTGAACAGATCTATGGTTAATATTCAGACATAGCAGATGCAATACATATTTGAATACATGGAGAAATTAATAGTAATTTTTTGATTAAACTTTAAATAAATTTGTAAATACTGGAAAAATAGAGAATTTCAGATAATTCTAAAAATTTAATAATCAGTGTGCTATAATTACATTCATTCAGTTATGTCATATGCTCCTAATTAATTCCATCTCAGCTCTACTAGTCTTATATTTTATATAAGTTGCCTAGTTCAGATATTCCAGGTGTCTTCTGCATTAATGATACATCCCAGCTGTAGGTTGTCAGCCACTTTTTACCATGTGCATACTTCATAAGTTAAAGGTTCTTGAGTGTTTTTACAGTCCTCTAAAGTACTAAAAACCAGTTTAAGTTGCAAATTCACTTGGCAGTTCTGCCTACACTTAGCAAGTTAAGTTCCTTTTGCTGGAAACCGTTTTATGTAACATTGCAGATAAGGCAGAATCTGTAGGACATTTTAGGAAGTGTAGCTAGAGAGGATGTGAAATAAAATGTTGGCCTCAGGGCTAGACTAGTGGGAATTAGCAGTTTCAGTGAGGTTACCCAGGACAGGAATACCTAGTCAAGAGGAAAATTCAGAATGGGAATCATTTATTTCCCTTTATAAATTATAGAGGAGTTAGGTGTATGGACACATATAGCATGCTTAAACAGACCAATATATATAGCTCTGGAAAAGCTACTGCTTTTTACTGTAAGAATTAACTGCAACATCACTGTTTCTGTTGTCAGCACAATTTACTACCAATAGCAGATGTTGAAATGAAGCTTGTGCCTTGAAGACCAAGAAGGCTTACAGTGCTGAAAAGATCAGAAATATGTCGAAAGCAGACTTTATGCAGTGCACTTTCATGTGAATAAAAGTGAAAATACATTTTAAAATTCATAGGTATGAGACTTCTATGAGGTTTCATGCAGAAAGTATGAATATGCAAAGCATTTGAATATATAGACTTAAAAAGGAGGTACTCAAGGAATTTTGCTTTGCAGGATGTGAACACTGTTCACTGCAGCAAAGGTGACAAGTATGACTGCAGGCCATATTCAGAGCAGTATTTTAGACAAAACATGGGACATTGCTAGATCATGTTGGGAAGCTGTGAAAGGGACCCATAAGCCTATGGAGAGAAAGGGTTGTTCTTGGACTTATTTCTGGATGAATAATCTGTCCCAGAAGCTGCCAGTCCCTCACACCTCCCCAGCTGATGACTTAGAGCTCTACAGGTGGCATTAGAAGTCAGTTCCTTACCAGCTCTGCATATTCATAGCATTTCTGAGTCTTTGCCCTGTTGACTGCTACGCTCATTCTGCCGCATCATGTGGACTTGAAAGGTTTTCTCTCCTTTGTCATTCCTCCTCCAGATGGATCTTTGTACCATTCCTCCACTTTCCAAGGACAATTCAATAACTTGGAGATAGCAATGACATTTCTTACCACTTTGGTCAAATACCAGCTTCTACTTTCTACTTGCTTAAACAAACTTTCATCACCTGTATTATTTCTGACATGTTTTGATATGTTGCAAAATTGGCCTTACTGCGATACCACAAAGAATATTAGTTACCTGATTATGAGAGATGAAGGGTCAGAAAAGAAAGAACTGCTTCTGAGTTTTGAGACATTTATCTGATCAGCCATCAAAATCAATAGTCTGTTAAGGGCCTGACTTGGTGAATTTGTCACCAGAGTGACTGGTGTTGGTGAAGTGTCTGAATACGGAATGCAGCCCACATTTCATGTGCCTTTACCAAACCCACAAACGGTTCACTTTCACCTGCTTGAAGTCTAACCTGCACTTCTAATTTTCCTTTGTAGGCCACAGGAAGCTGGGCTTGTAGGGTAACAACATAAATACATGCTGTGACCACCATATAGCAAAAACAAAAAACAATCACCATAGTCAGTTGCTACTGGATTTATATATATATATATATATATATATATATATTTATAACTAATCTGTTTTCAAGCCTTTTACATACTTGGATATGTCCATACTAGAGATGACAGTGCCATATGAAGACATCCAAGGTCCTTCAGTGCAACCCTACAACATGACACGAAACAAAGACTATTACAGCATGCAAGCTTATGCTCAGAAATCACAGGTATGACAGCTGACGAAGCTAATCAGACTGGCTTGAAGGTTGGAGAGAGAAAGAATTTCTCATTGCTGCTGCATTTTGCAGAGCCTTATTCTGGAATTTTCAGCAGCACAGACAAGTTTTCATTCACGCTTTCCAGCCTGCAGCTGTTGATTTGGAGATAACTCAAGGCCTTGGCTTGTAGAAGCTGTTTAAATTTCACTCAGTTGTGGCAGTGTAAGGGAAAAAATGAAAAGTTAAGACCTGAAGTCTCCCAAATTAACATATTACAAGAGCTGCTGGCAACTCGTATAAAAACATTACTTGTACAGTGTCCCTCCTGTGTGTGTCTCTATAAGTCCAAATTAATTACTTCATGTAAATGAGAGATCACATAAGAATTTGGTTGAAGTGAACTTCAAGGATGTTGCCAATATTAAAAGTCAGCTTGTACTTTGTAATGTTAAGAGCACTACACCTGACACAGTGAACTGAGGTATACTGAAAAAAAATCGTGTCCCGAAGGGCAGAGTTGTCCTGGAATGACTGTGAAAATTAGTGCCCCTTAACTGGATGTTGAATCGCGTAAGTGAAAGTGAAGTGAAAATGCCAAATGAAAATGGCTGTTCCATTCCAGGCCAAGGACATGGGTTTAACGTGCACAAAGGCACACTGAGTTTGTAGTGAAACTATTATGTAATGCTTACACAAAATTATCTGGCAGCTCTGCCAGATAATTGCCTCACAGATTGCCTCTAAATCTTTTTAGCATTTAGGCTATAAAGCTATATAAAGTCAGCTTACACCCCTTTGACCACCTAACCATGTCCACAGGCAGGAACTTGGGGTACTCTGAAGACAGATAGGATTTAGTGTGCTCAGGATTGCACAGCTTTGTGATGTGCTTGCCTGGGTGAATGTACAGCTATTCCCATTTGGAGACAGCTAAAATGAATATGGCAGTGATTCTGCTGTAGGAAATCATTCATTCTCCTGAAGACTAGTCCAGCCAGATGAGAGATGGACTTGTAGACCATCTTGGATGAGAGTCAGGGTTCAATTTCTAGCTGTACTAGAGATTTCCTGTCTGGAGCTTGGCTAAGATGTTCAGTCAGTTAAGGCCTCATATTAATTTCCTGTGTTTCTAGTACATATAATTGTATTCCCCTTATTCACAGGGGAATTCTGTGGATAAATACATTAAATGCTTATGTTGTTGTTAGATGTTACTGTGAAAAGAAGAGAAAGGTTATACAAACCATCAAGTAAAGCCAGTATTCAGGACCAGCCTTTAATGTGTAAAGGAAGGCTATACTAATGGATAATTCAAATCCATCCTAATAGTATTAATTATAAAAACCCCCTCTGCAAATTAAGTGTCCTATCTATGGGTAGACAACAGCTGAGAGCGAGAAGTATAATTAAATATGTTGATAGCAGGGCTTGGCATGAGAAACTGGCAGCAGAGAAATTATGCTAATGTCATCACTGTTGTTTCCAGTTGCTGCAGAGAACTGAGAATTTGTTAATTCACATTGTTTGGCTCCATACATTTGGTGTCAATACTTGGAAAAAGGATGGGTGCAATAAAAACCAATTTACTTGAGGCTGGAGACTGGTATATTAAAAGGTACCAGCCTGTCTACTGACACCTTGCTATTTATGATATATCCAAGAGATAGTTCTGGTCTTTGGACCCATTAAAAATATTTCATGCGAAACGTACTCAATTGTAGCTGATGGCATTGACTTTAATACTAATGGTAGCAGTGAGTTTCCTTGGGGGAAAACACAGGTGTTTAATAGGGAAAGCAAAAGTCACACATTCAAGCAAAACAAAACAAGGAATTAATTCACTGCTTCCCATGGGCAGGCAGGTGTTCAGCCACCCCCAGGAGAGCAGGGCCCATCATACCTAATGGATACTTGGGAAGACAAATGCCATCACTTCAAATATCCCTCCCTTCCTCCCTCTTCCACCCACTTTATATACTGAGCATTATGGCATATGGTATGAAATGACCCTTTGGTTAGTTTTGGTCACTTGTCCCAGCTGCGTCTCCTCCCAGCCTCCCATGCCATCCCAACCTTCCCACCACTGTGGCAGTACAAGAAGCAGGAAAGGCCTTGGCTCTGGGTACGCCCTGCTCAGCAATAACAAAAACATCACTGTATTATCAACTATATTTGTGTGTTCCCCACAAATCCAAAACACTGCCCCTTACTAGCCACTGTGAAGAAAGTTAACCCTATGCCAGCCAAAACCAGCACACCCTCCCACAGGACTAAGCCCCTGCCTAAACCCCTCAGAGTGGGGCTTCAGGGACCATCTGAGAATCCCCCCTTTGGCCCCCACCATGAGCCTGCCAGGCCTCTGGGGCTTCTCAGAGTCTGCCTGGGCTCCCCACCTGACTCCAAAGCAATCCCTGCCCTGTCCCCTTCCCATTTTCCTTCATCAGCTGGTAAATG
>VXBX01004732.1:1298250-1334133 GCA_013400415.1 Scytalopus superciliaris | reverse complement strand
CCCCCCCCCCCCTGTTGTTTTAGTAGGAGATTCCTTCTACAGTGAAGGCTACTCTGCAGGACATTTGTAAGGTTTATCTTTATACAACTCTAATTTGTGGAAAGGGTACTCCCTGCTGATTAAAACAATAGGAATATATTAAGGTATAGTAGTCAGTTCATATTTCAGGTGTTTTTATTGTATCACTTCCCTGAAATGTTTCATAAAAATGAACATACACATGTTTCCATCAGGGTTGTCAGTTGGTATTGTTGAAGTACTAATACATGTTGAAGAGCAAAGAATAATAGAAAAATAACATTTTCTGAGTACTTGACCTGGTGTTGATCAACCTGAAATACAAAGAATCAACTTAGCGGAATTTTTCAGTGTGCAGGAAACAACTGGGAGGACTCATCATTTTTAATAGCTGTTCCAGAATTACTTCAGTTGCTAACAGTAACAGCTATTTACTTCTACATTCTTATTCCATATCTTCTTTTGTTAATTTGAAACACTAGATAAAACTGGAGAACACTTGAATTAAAATCTCTTATTAGATAACTGAACACAAGTGAAATCAAAGCTGTATGTCAATCTGTTTTGTGATATTTTGCTACTAGGTGGGTTAAATAATAAGTTCATCTTGTTTTCAAGGGTAGTCACAAAATTGCAAACTTGTAATATTGCTCAGATAAGGCATCCATGTAATGAAATGGGTTTTGGTTGTAAAGAAGCAAAATGGCAAAGCTTAGATAATATCACAAAAGTCCATGACTTTTAAATATGAACAGCTGAAGGTCCTTTCCAAAGGAAAGGATGTGTTCCTTCTTGCTTTCCTGTAAATTACTTAATTATCTGACTGGAGGGGGGAGGGGATAGAAGTAAGACTTTTTTCTTGTGGTTATACTAGCTTTTTCATCGTTTTAGTGACTTTCATTGGCAGGCATAATGTGTCATGACAGTCTGAATATAATGTGTCTGTTTTTTTGTAATGACCATTACGTACTTGACAGTCTTAAAAGTAAATCTGAATTGGGAAACTAAATTAAATAGCCTTTGCATAGGTAGGAGAAAATATATATAGGTATAAAAAAGTTTTGAAATACAGAAAAAGAGAAAACAAACTTACTGAACTCTCCCCTTTGTTTACTTTTGTCCAGAGGAGGGAAGTACGGAATTGTTAACAATAGAATCTGTAAGAGGTTTAACAGCTTAATGTTAACAGTGTCTCTTACTGCTGAAACATCTCCTCTTCCTTGGTTTGAGGGAAGGTCACTCTGACAATCATTTTGTTCTCTGAGATTTTTCAGCTTCATCTGTTTGTAAGAAATTGCTGGAGAAATATATTTGCTGACTTGCACTAACCAAGATGTAATTTGGNTTTCAGCTTCATCTGTTTGTAAGACATTGCTGGAGAAATATATTTGACCAAGATGTAATTTGCTTTTTTTTCCTTTGTTGTTGTTTGACTTGTTTTGATGCTTTTTTAACTTTGCGATTTTTTTTCTATTGGACTTTAACCTTCTATTTACACTATTTTCTTTTATGAGACTGCCATTATCTTTATTAGATTATCTGATATTTTTAGCTCTAGTGTTTTGCTCTTGCTAAGGAAGCTGGGGAGCTGGAATGGGAAACAACTTTTTTTTAGCAGACTGAAGAGATCTGTCTTTCTTCTTATCTGTCAGGCTCTCCTGCAGGAGTAGGTCAAAAGAAAGCTGTTTATATGAGCTTAGTGTTTGGAGTGCCTGATAGCTAATAATAAAAAGAGCAGGTGTAATAATTTCCTGGCAAATGATGAGAAGGTGGTAAGAGGAAATAACTGAAGTTAATTCTCTGATGTTCAGCAGAGAGTGCTTTTGGGTCTTGTGCTGCTTGTGACTTGCATGAGTCGCAAGTGCTCCTTGCAGTGACTTGATGTGAGTCGAACTTCTCTTTCTGGGGAAACGTGTTGTCAGCATGGTCTACATAATTGTTATTTGGAGACTAGACCAGCAGAAAAAGTCATAAGCCTTTAACTGTTCTCCTTTAGCAGTTTACATAAACACTGATTGCCTAAAAATTTGCTGCTCCTGGTCTGTATTTCTGGACCTCATATTGGCAGAGGTGACTCAGGTAGGACTATCTCAAAATAACTGGAAAGATGCTGGTAGCAGGATGCAATTGTAAGGGACATCTGACTTAGAGCTTTTCCTCTGAATTGGGTAAGCTGCCAAAACACTGCAAAACTCACTCTCCCTTCTCTTCCCCGTTTTCTCGTGCCCAGCACATGTACATACTCTGTGGATGTGCTACTGAGGAACAAGTGAATTGAGAATGTTCATTGTTGTAGACAAATTCCTTAGTGTTTCTACTTGTTTAATATAGTACAGACAAGTATTTTATGGCCTTTCTTAATGGGTTTGGGTAACATTGCAAACTTGTTAAGATGGGAAGGGCTGACTCCTTTTGATAGAAGGAATAGATTCTTCAGATTCCCGAGAAGGGATAACAGTGACTTTCATATCTGTGCTGTCAATTTGATTACATTTTCCATAGGTAATGAGTGACAGTTTTTACCAGCTGATGGCTGTGTGGTGACCTGTGTGAAAGCAATTGCAACTGTGTTTGATTTCCTAGTGTACAGGTGTCTACACTGCAGAATAAACCAACAAAACTGACAGTAATTGGCATTGGTTTCAGCAGTCTCTGCAAGAGGTCAAGGACAATCCAGCATTCCAGGACATTGCTGAGGCATTTTTGTGAGAAAACTTGTGTGGTTTCCCAAGCTCTGGCTGCCCTGAAGATGAAGGGAGTTTTGGTTTCCAGGAATATCAGTCTCATACTCTTCAGCAGGGCTGTCTTACCTTTGGGTGGGAGGGCAAGATCATAATCTCATTATGAAAGAGATTTATAGAAATGCACAACTGGCAGTGTGTCTTCATTTCATTAAATAAAATTGGAAATGAACTTCAAATAGTGGTTTTGATTTCAATTTTAATTAAGGATAATGAGAAAAAAACTTGTTTCTGTGAATGTGTGTGCATATATGCACAAACACACATGAGGTTTATGTAAACCGATTAAGCACAGCATATTGTGTGTAACTGGTGATTTATGGGTGAAAATGGCACAATTAATAACAATTAAATGCTAATAAATTCTTAATTGCACCTTATGCTCTATATAATTGTGCAGTAGTTCCCTTTTTTATTTACTGGAGAGTCAGCTATCAAAAGAACTATTAGGATCCACCATGAACTTGTGTATTTGTGGGTATAGAATGATTTTTGGGCATTTTATTATTTCTCTTGAGTAGAGGGGCTCTTGCTTTGTTTCAGTTCTGAAAAATTAGTTTTTTGATTGTTTTGGTTAGATAATAGCTTAGTGTTTTTACCCTCACCCTTGTTAGCTTGATCAGTGACAGCTAAAGAAGTGATAACAAGTTTGCCATCTTGACCTTGATATTTGAGTGTAGCTACCTTGGAGTTGTGGCAAGAACAGCTAAGAGAGACTTACCTAATGTATCATTCTGCTATCAAATACTGCAGCTCTTTGGAGAGAGAGACAGTGGAAAGAAGAATATGGAGCTTCCTCCTCTCCAGTATAAACCAAAGAGTATGCATGAATTACTTGTATCGGGGTCCCACTGGGTGGTATATACTAACTGTACTCTTGGAAGATGAAGCCTGGGATCCTTTTGGCTGAGAACAGTTGTCCTCTTTTCCAGATGTTTGGGTTGCATTTGATCCTCATGGTGATAGCCCTCTGTGTCTGTGCAAGATAGTTGTGCTCTAAGCATGGAATTATCCATTCCTTGCTCCCAGAATTTTATCCAATAAAATTTGTATAACATTTTAATAGCATCAGCAAAGCAGATGCATTAATGCATTATGCACTTGTATTTTCCTTTTTAGTACTGTGTACCACAAATATTTAATCAGCTAGTTGTAAGTACTCTTTAAATCAAAACTTGTGCCAACTCTCAGAAATCAAAACATACTTCTAGGAAAAAAAAAAACAAAAACAAAAAAAACCCACTGCCAATATAAGTTATATCATACAATAATTATCTTTCTTGATTTAGTTTTTCTTCACAGTTTAGGATTCCAGATGTGAGTGCTGAGTGATTTTTTTAAATCCTTTTGTGTTTAAGAATAAGATTGATCTGTCTTACGACTGTGATGAGATGTATTTGGTGCATTTTTTCATTACAGAAGTTGAAAGTATTAACTTGCATGTTTAGCAATGTAATTATCTACTGGTAAATAGAAGGATCGATACATAGTGCTAACAAATTAAGGTTTCATAAACCAACGCTGAACTCTGAAGGAGGTTTGGTGTTTAACACCTCTAGATTCCTTGTGTAAGTCTTATTGTGACTGTGTGTTAAATTGAAGTTACTCCTACCAAATGTCTTTGTGTCTTCCCCAGACCTTTTCCTTCTTTATCTTCCTTATTTCCCTTTGCACTTTTTAATGGAGGCACAGAAACAGGATGTGATTGGTGTGCTTTTGTAATGAGATCGTCTCATAATACAGGATTTTATTAATTTTTAGTCTCATGTAATAGGAACCTCATAGTTCTGTGCTATATTTTAATTTTAGCACAGTCTGTATGCTTCAAATTCATGCTAAGTCAAGGAATGCATTTTTTGTTTATACTATTTGAGATGAAAATACTTTTAAGCATTATAGTATTCACTGAAGAAGTATAAATAACTATAAATAGTCAGTGTTATTAAATTATTGATGCATCTAGCCTACGTAATTAACAGCAATGCTATATTTGATTATGCATTTCAGTGCAGATCAACATCCTATTCTGATTAATATGCATCTCCATAAAACCAAGAAATGCCTTCTAGAATTTTACTATTGCTGTTTTGAAAGATAGTTTAAGAATTTGCTCTATCCTGTCTCAAACAGGTTATAAACAGGGAAAAAAAAAAAGTGCATTAAAGAGTTATTTCCTCTTGGCATTATTACCTCTAAGAGATCTATTCTAAGAGATCTGAGATTGACCCTGGGGGGAAAGTAGGAAAGAAGAAATGTATTGATAAATGAGGACAGAGATATTTCTATAAATGCAAAGCAATGCTTTCAAGGCAAAATAGGTAAAGGAAATTAAATACTTGGGAAATGCATTAGAAAAGAATGGAAAGAAAGCTAATTGAGATGCAAGCCCTGTCCATATGCAGAATACAGGTGACAAAGAAAAACTCCAGGGCTTAAGAGGAGGTTTGGGGAACTGAGGTGGATTGCATGCTTTGCATGGTAGAATAGAATTCCATTCAATTTAATTTCATTCAATAATAGCATTTTGAGAACAAGTAAGACTTAAAATTGTTTTACTTAAAATGATGCATTCAGAAGTCTGTTCCAAGACTGAATAGCTCACCCAACAAGAGAACCTAAAGCATGCTAATCTTCTATAGAGGCTATTGAAGAAGAAAGTGATATGATCATCCTTTCATTTCTGCAGTTCAAATGACCAGGCTCTCATTCATGTGTGGATTAAAAAGGAACAGCTTTTCACATACGTTCAGAGTAAGGCTGATGCATGACTGACTTTGTGGTGAGATGCATTAACTGTGTATTCCTGATACAAAAAATGAGTTAAAGGTAAACCGAATTTATTGCAATCTATTTCTAATTGCATTGTATTTGCAGAAGTTTCATCCACTAAAGAAGCAGCACTCATGATTATGAAGTGGCAGTTTATAAATACATAATGGATCAATAAAAAGTAATAGGCAACATAATGTCTGAATATTTGCTGAATGACTCACTACTTTTAAGTGTAGTAAAAGAGGGCATCTGTCTTTGCCTAATCTGCCTTATTTAATTTTTGTGCTGAAAACTTAAAAAAAAAAAAAGAAGTATTTGTTGTACTATTTTGTAACCTCTGGTCTGTTATATAAACTTAGTCATTCAGCTAACATAGTGTGACTGCCATGGAGTGCTGAGTCATACAGGCGAAATCCAGTGTGATTATGAGAGACTGCATAGTTTAAATATTTCATGTAGTATTTTGAATTGCAATGTTTATCACACAGCTGGTTTAGGATAAGATGGTGAGTCCTGCTTGCTGTAATGCTCTTTGACCCTAGTGTGGAAGGTGGCAGGATATTAAAGATGTTCAACTTCTGTAAGACAGTAGAATGTGATGAATCTACAAGTACACGTGAGAAAAATATGAGCTTCGGAAGCTGGAAGTAATTACTGAATTGCTAATGCATTAGTAGATAATTCAAAGGAAACCTGGAGCAATCTTTCTTTTGGCACAAAACTTTGTGATCCGAAGTAAAGTACTGAGGGCCTGATTTTACAAAAGCATCAAACTCTTAGTTTTTATTTTTATGACTTGCTTAATGCATTGTGTGTCTTGTCCTTGTGCTGGGAAAGTAAAATAGCTGAAAATGTAAGCATAGGTGTGAGTGAATTTCTCTGTTAGTAAGGGATGTGCATTACGTGTAAAATCAAGAATACATAGGTAATGGCTAATGCAAGTTTTTCCTGGATTTAATTCCATATTGGGAAGATATGAGAGGCATCCTTCTACTCATAGCAATATTTCTGTTACAAATTATAGGCAGATAAGCCATTTGTCAGGTTTGGGGAAATTGGAAATCAAGTGCTTTAAAATAAATGTTGTAACACCAAAGGGGAAAAAATTATTCAGACCTTCATCTGGAGAGACTGGGAAAGGAAGGAACCTGTTAACTAGACAACAAGAAACATTTGCTTAAATGCATACACAAATGCCTGTGGCAGACCAAGAGACTTTTGAAATATTTAGAGTCAAGATAATGTTGAAATTTGGTGTATCTTGAGAATTTGCAAAAGAACTTGTTACTTCCTTTAATTGGAAGTCTTTAAGCAGAGTGGATTCCACCTCCTCTGAATGTACAACAAAATCAAACAGTAAGTTAATTTCTGCTTGGTTTTTGTTTTCTAATGAGGGAATGTTGACTGTGGAGCATGTTTTCCCAGCTTTATGCATATGAAAAAAAAAATGAGAAAAAACAAAACCAAAGCAGGATCTAAGGTTAAGACTAACAAGTTTTTAATGTGGATATTTTTATTTCCTGACTAACATTCAATCAAGTAACTAAAATCAATTCTTGGAAAATTGGTTTCTCATATTATGGTGGAAATTTAGCAATCAGAGTTACGTTCAAGAGTGAACAGATTTTGAGTCAACTGCAGCAGTCTAGACTCCATTATCAGTCACCCTGTATTTTAGGAATTGGCTGCCACTTAATTTTGCTTAATACAAATAGGTTGATTGCATGAGTCTAAGTGGTATAGGGCTGGAGAGATGAGAGAGAATGCCTGTCTTTTCTAACTGAGTTCCTTGGAGTTGCATTGGAGATGGAGCATGTCTGCACTGTTAGGCAGCATCCTTAGAAGGAAATTCAGACTTCTGAATTCCATTGACTTTTTGTCCAAGGTTTTCATTTTAGTTTTATAAACCTGCATGCTTGTCTTTTACTTCGGATGAAATCCCACACGAAAAATAGATGACAATTCTTCATCCTTCTTATTACAGTGTGTAGAATTTCAAATTGATTTACTGCTAAGCTACAATGCCTTATTATATTCATACAGTGTTTGAAGAAAGAATGTAAAACAGCTCCTTGTGCTGTTTATGTATGCATCTGCGTGTGCACACGTGCACATATATATATACACTTATTGTTTCCTATTGCCTAAATAACTGAAAGGCTATAGAAGAAAGTAATTTATTTTTTTTGGTGTCAAGTAAAACATATCTTCAGAACACATGAAGATGGTCCGAGGACTATTCCCTATGTATCTTGTGTATGTATGCTCTTGACTAGAATCTTATGTGTAAGGTCCTAGATAATCTTCAGTGATATGTTAAAGCTTTAGGAACTATTTCTTCAAAAGCAGTTCCAGTTAAACATGAAATTTACTGCAGATACCTTGTGAATTAGTCATCATTGTGCTCAGATATTACTGTCTTATAACTATAGGAATGCTCTGAAAAATTCTGGTTTTGACAGTAGTCATCACCTTTTCTGTATCACCTTCTTTCAGTAAAGTTTGTGACATGATTACTGGCATGTCTTAGTGTTGATTGGTATCATGTCCTGCCTGTGAGATGATATATTTTATTGCACTGAAGATTTTTAGATTGAATATTATGAAATATTAGCTTGTATTAAAATATTTCTTCTAATTTCCATTTTTAATGTCAGTGCTTGAGAGAGTGTAATGGCTAGAAATGGCTGTTTGTAGGAGTGAGTATTGCACTTGGATTTAGTTCAAAATGCAGCCTTCAACTTCCCAACATAACTGCCGTCACCCCTGCTGTGAGGGTGGGTTTGGACCTGGTGACTTCTGAATGTCTTTTCCGACTTAGTCTGTCTCCTGCTTCGTGGTCAGATGGTTGCCAAAATCCTTAGGGAAGGTAAGCTTGCAGGCAGGTACTCATGCCAGTAAAAGCAAAAGCAATAGCTTACACTCACAGGAATGCTTAGTCTAGTCCATGTAAGTGCTCGCTTACTTCCGCTTCTGGATGTTCTACAAATTCTGTGGAATAATACTGTTTAATGCAGGAAACATTTGCACACAAGTAGCTGCAGCCATTTTTTTGACTTCTGTTCTCTGAAGTATTTGTCAGGACACCTCAAATTTTGTGGGGGTGGGGGGGAATTACTGCTGTGACTTTTGTTTTGTTGCTGTGACTGTGTGTGTGACTCTGAAGGTAAGTTTGAAGACATAAAGTAATATCTGTTTTTTGTGCAGGTGTATGCAGGCAGCTTTTCCCTACCTGCTAATAGTTTTTGAAAATTGAAACAAAAGTTTTCTGGTTGAAAGTTTCAGTTTATTTTATGGTGCTTAATTTTTAACTTTTTTCTCATGATCTTTTTTTACCATTTGTAGACTGCTTAGTATGGGTACTCTAATATGCTAGACTACCTCTTAACTGGTACAGAATACTTGAAATTTAAGGTTTTCTTCATGTACCATTTGAAAATAATAGCTCTTGGAGGGATATGATGGTCACCACAATTTCTTTTTGACAAATAATACTTATTATAATGAGCATGGAGGTCACTGTGTGTGAGGTACAGTGCTATATAAATGTCTACTATTATTTTTTATTACCAAGTAATTTACAATTCCCTTGTCAGTCAGTGACCCATGTATGAACATTTCTGTATACCAGTCAAAGCAGATCTTTTCTTTCACAGGAAAAAAAATCAAGTCCTCATTGCCTTACAATACTCTCTGACAAAAGACATTATCATGAGGTAATTGATTGTGCTGAAGAATTGCAAATGTTGCAGCACTACCAAGGTCATCTAACCCTCACTGATGTTGGTTACTGACTGATAAGAGTGCTTTGTTCAGAAATATTGCTATTGCAAAATGGTTTAATAGTAGCACAGAGGATGCTCAGGATTTGTAGAAGCCATATTTCGAGAGAGACATGGTACCCAGAAGCAAAGCCTATCCACGCAGCAGTAACAGTTTAGTGGGACTATGGATGATAAAAGTGCTTATGACTAGAACTTGAGTATCCTATATCTTTACCTTTCGAAACTACTAGAATCTATTAAGAGCTGCAGCTGTGTACTAAGGTATTCTAGATGCAGAACACAAGCTTAAATTTCCTGAATCTTCAATATTTAAATTCGGAGTGTCAATGATTCTAATAATAATCCAGTGACACTTAAGAGGTCAAAATAACTTTGTATAATGGGTAGGATTTCTGTCATCCCTGAGTAGATAATTAACCCTAAGTATATTGTAATAGCATTCAAGCTGTGGCAGATTCATCTCTGCTTATGGCAACTGAGAGCATGATGAATGATTTTACTTGTGTCATTAGGATGTATAGAAATAAAAAGAAAGCATTGTAAGTAGTCCAAACTTGATGTGGAAAAACATGTGCCACAGAATACCAGAGGACAGGTGCTCCAATTCATTTGTATCTCTGCTAAAGAGACAATTGGTCTGCATTTCATATACCTACACTCCCAAATTAGCTTAGATTGAAAAGAATATCCTTCTATGAAACTGCTACTGCAATGAACCTCTTCAGTGAGCTCCTGCTTAGTGTAAACATTACATTAGTATCAAGAAATTACTGAAGCAGACTTATATTGATATTTTTTATATATTTTTCTATCTTATATTTTTTATATATTATATTTTTTATTCAGTACTTTGTGCAGTAGGTGCTTCAACAGTTTTGAAATGAAATATTTATATATAATATTTTTAGGGTCCTTATTTATGCACTTACTGTTCCTCCATTGATCTTATGTCTAGCAATTATTTATTACGATAGACCAACTTTCAAAGCTGGGTTCCAAATTTGTCTAAGAGCATGTAGTTTCACCTTTAAAGATCTGAAAACAGCTTCTCATGAGTATATAATCTGCAGAGTCTTTCTTGATTAACAAAGATAATAGGACTTTGTAGTCCTCACAGAAGACGAAGTGTAAGCTTTCTGATGTTCCTTCACACATTCAGCATTGTGTTGTGGGTAGGGCACCTCTTGGCCAGTCCTGTGAAGCCCCTTCTGATTTAGTTGTTATCTCAGTGGGTACGTAGAGAGAAGACACAAGAGGTGAACTAAACTTCCTTAATGTGACACACCAAATACCAGCTTGGTGGTTGTGCTCATGTGAAAAGTGTAGCTAACAGGTCTCCTTGAGGATGGCTGTATAGTTGCAGGGGTTTTTTGTCATTTACAACACCTTGGAAAGCTTTTTCTCATTGTGCAGAAAAGTGAATATACACGCCAAGACGCCGAACAAATTCTCAGACTGTGAAACTAAGGAGTAAACCACACACCTTCTTGCTCTGGTATAAATTACTTTGTTTTGTTTATAAAGGCTATTTAAAGAGGTGTCCCTCTTTGTAAGCAGGACTAGAACTGTCATTAAACAAAGTCCTTACTAGCATGCAAGGTGAATTTGTTATGGGAGATTTGGCAAAAACACTGTGTTTAAGTGGCAAAAAGACTCAGACTTAAGGCCTCTGAGGTGATTTCTGACAGTAGTAATGTTTGTAATGCACAGCCAGGTAGCCATGGTGAATTACAGCGGTTATAATTACCATCATCTGAGATGTTGTGTTTTTCTGGTTTTGTTACTGTCTGCTCTCGTTGTAGCAGCCTTCATTCCTCCTGTTTTTCTACCTTGTTTGACGTCATTTGAAATTATTAATTTCAAAAGTAAAATACTTTGATTACTGAAATCTTCAAAACTAGGGTTAGTGATCTAGGTTCTGAGTATTTGTTTCTGGAGCAGTTAATTTGATTTCTAGTAATATGTCTTAAAACTACTTCTTATTAAAATACTGTGGTACATCTACTCCCCTCAAACAATTTATAGAGGTTTTACATATGCTCGTTTATTTTAACAGTTCAAATTCTGTGCTGGAGTGGGATTATGCAACTTAAATATTGCAAACTGGTGGACAAAGGGTGAAAAAGATCATAGGATCACAGGAAAGTTTGGGTTGGAAGGGTCTAAAAGATCATCTTGTTCCAATCCCCTGCCATGTGCAGGGAAACCTTCCACTAGAACAGGCTGCTCTAAGCCCTACCCAGCCTTATCTCGAACACTTCCAGGGGTGAGATGTCCAGAGCTTCTCTGGGCAACCTGTACCAGTGCCTCACCTCTGTCACAGTAAAGAATTCCTTAGAGATAATCTAAACTTACTATCTTTCAGTTTAATGCCCTTTCTCTTCATCCTATCACTACATGCCCTTGCAAAAACTTGCTCTCCAAATCTCTTCCATGTCCATCTAGGTACTGGAAGGTGCTGTAAGGTTTTTCAAGAGCCTTCTCTTCTTCAGGTTGGACAATCACTCCTCTCTCAGCCTGTCTTCATAGGAGAGGTGCTCCAGCCCTCTAACTAATGTGGGCTATGGTTGAATACTGGACTGTGTTCATGCCTGAGAGAATATGGCAAGTGTTATTTTTATTCTTCACAAGAACTGTTCCCTAGATTATATTTCCAGGTAACCACTATATACTGTGCTGCCATCTTCACTATGGCGTTTTCAAGTCTGTCTTCTCAGTTAATTTTGGTTGGTCAATACTGAGAACAAGGTTTCATTTGATCTGGATATTTGGCACTGTGAAGAGTGACTGCAAAAAAATCCAAGTTGGGTTGTGCCAAGGTTGGGTTTTCCATTTTTTGGGGGGTTTGGTTTTTTTTTTGTTGTGTTTATGAGCATATATGGAGATGATACCAATTCAGAGACTAATTTACGTGAGTGTGGGAATGTGAAAGGGTCACTGTCGTGAGCTGATAGCTGCAATAGTTAAAGAAATTATATATACTGATAAGTGGATGTCAGATGATAACTGGGATTTGCAATGAATATAAGTGGAGTTTAGAAGTCATTTCACTGTCAGGAGCTGTGTAGTATTTGAAGAATAAATTGGCATTTTTTGTTTCTTGTCATCTTTAATTTACTTTTTAAATGCTGTTTCCTCTCATATCATTCTAGCATAGTTATAGAGCCGTACTTCTTAAATTGAATTGTCTCTTATTTCTCAAATTTTAATTACCAGAGAAAATGGAGGATTTTCTTGTAGCTAATTAGAATAAACTGTCTTGATATTACTTGAAGTTTATTTATTTTCATTCTCTTAGGTTCAGTTTTCCTCTTTTGGCTGTTCATTGTTCTCTAAATAACCACTAGTGTAACTGCACCAAAATGGTTAAATTTACCTAAGTTCTTGAATATATGTTAACCTTGAATTTGAGGTAGTTTAATTGTGGTCTTGTTTAGTTTGGGCTGAGGGCTGAAGTTAGCGGTTGGGATCCTTTGCTTTGTTGCCTCAGGATTGATACAGGGATTACTTTTTAACCTAATGGTGGAGAGCCCCACTCCAGGTACCATTTGCCCTGATAGAGTGAGATGTGCTTCTGTCAGAACTGTGCTTAGTGAACAGGAAATGTTTTTTGGTCAGCTGACCCTATAGACAGTGATGCATCCTTTACCCTTGAAAGGGGGCACATAGGAAATTTAGGAATTCAGTTTTTTCACCAGAACTGCTGCCTGCAAAGACCTCGTCATGATCTACAACTTTCTCATGAGGGAAGCAGAGGGGCAGGCACTGATCTCTTTGCTGGTGACCAGTCACAGGACCTGAGGAAATGGCCTGAAGTTGTGCCAGGGGAGGTTTAGGCTGGATATCAGGAAAAAGTTCTTCCCCCAGAGGGTGGTTGGGCACTGAACAGGCTCCCCAGGGCAGTGGTCACAGCACCAAACCTGACAGAGCTCAGGAAGTGTTTGGAAAATCCTCTCAGGCACATGGTGTGACTTGAGGTGTCTTCACAGGGTCAGGAATAGAACTTTGATCCTTGTGGGTCCATTTGAACTCGTCATATTATATGTTCTATAATGATGTTGAACTCCTCTCTTCCTGTTTTACAGACAAACTTCTGTCAGTGTCTTATCCATATTATTTGCCTGCATTCAGTTTTCTACAAAATCTTTACTTACTCTTGGGAAGTCTTAGATGTTAGTGTTTCTGTTATTTTTTTCTCTGCAGTGATTCTAGATCTATTTCTTTAAACAACTCTACCACATAGGTCGTATCTTCTTGGTTTTTTTTTTGTTTTTGTGGTTTGGTTTGTTTGTTTGTTTGTTTGTTTTTTTTTTTGTCTTGGTTTTTTTTTTAACTTTGTAGTTTAATTTCATTTGGTTATCTTAAATATCATGAATTCTTTGTAAAACATTTCATGCTCCTTTCTTGTTTTCCTGATGTGCTAATATCACTAGAAGAAAAGTTTTTACAGATTGTTCTGTTTAATTACTATACATGTTGAGGGACTGTGTCTTATTTTCTTTATTATTCTTCATGGCAGTGCTTGACACTATTTACTAAAAACACTGAGGGAACTATGTCTGTCTTTTGAAAGATGACCCAATAAAACATGTGTCTCCCCATGTAGTAATCCACTGAAGTGGAATTTCATCCTGTAATATTCTATGATTACATAGCACTTTTCATTTCAGAGTGGTTTGCACTTTTTATCTAGAGAGTTGAGTGAGAATGCAACCATACTTCCTGCCCTCTTGCTGGAAAAGGTTTAAAGTGAAGAAGGCTTTTCACAACAACTAACAGAAAGCAATATTGCTTTTGCCCTCAGTATTGCTAAATGTTTGGCAAAAAATCAACACTTCTGAGAAGAGCTGGTAAGTGTCCTTTATCTCTTGGCAGAATAAGAAGGGAAAAGGTAGTAAGTTGCCCAACTTGATTGTAGTTTCTTGGAAAGGATGTCCACATCAATAAGACTGCCAAGTCTCATGCCAGCTGGCAGGTGTGCAAATTCTATGCCAAGCTATCCAGATGACCACAGGGATCCACCTTTACCAGTGCCAAGTCAGTGTGAGTTTTGTGGAATTAATCGTGTGTTTACTCTGCAATTCTTAAGGAATGACAGCCTTTGCTGAGTCAGACTTGAAGTTTTCAAATGACAGCTGTCCCAAAGGCTCTTAATCAATTTTGTATCAGCATCTGTGGACTTCTGCATTTGTGTGCTCTGACGCCTTGATTTGCTATGTCTGACTAAAACTATCCTTTATGGAGAAAATTACCTCTGAAGCCACTAAGATAGACAGTGGATTGTTTTCAAAACACATTGAGACTACAAATTAATGTCTTTCCAGTAACTAAAATCTGTTGCTACTGTACGACAAAGTTTAAGCTTGTATTGTGAGTTTACTTTTCCCCTAGTGTTTCTCTTCAAGCTGGAGGAAAGCAGGTGAGTTTACCCATCACTGTACTATATCCACTGATAGAACACCATCCTTCACCTCCTTGTGGAGGACCAAATGCTCCTATTGCAAACCTGTCACCTGGTCATTCACCTGTCATGTTTTACTAAGTTCTTGGTAGAAGGAGGAGCTACCAAAACGGAGTGTGGCTCATGGTATTGGGGCAATTCTTTTGTTCACAAAGTGTTTAGAGAAAGAAAACCTTCTTGAAATATCCTAGTCGTAGTTTGTGTTTCTTATGGTAGCTTTACCTTCCCATTTTCAGAGACTAGCAGGGTCAGGAAAAGGTTTAAAATATCTGTCATTGTTAGAAGTGTTTCTCAAAACTTGAAAAAAACTGAAGACAATATATTATCATTCAGTAATATAAAGCAGAGGGTTACTTTTATTGCAAGCAGCTTTTCTAGAAGTCATAGTGTATCTGTTGTTCATGTTTTGTTAACTTAAATTCTGGTTTCTCATAAATATAAGTGATGAGAGTCAAAAAAAGTCATATTATGTTGCTATTCATGTTTGCCCAATCTAGAGGGAAGTAATCCATCCCAGAATGAGAAGTTCCTTTTTATAACATTTTTACTCAGTAAATGATACTGGACTTTTAGAGACTGAAAAACCTAACAAATATTAAAAAAACAGAACACAGAACATACTTTTAAGTCAATTTTCAAAGTTTATCCATCAAGTTATTGCCATTTTGGCCATATATTTAATTTCAGTGAATGTGGGAAAAGATGTGTAAAGCCTGTTCAAGCAATATGCTTTGTATTATATTTATTTTAAAAACAATGAACTATTTAGGCTAAGATTAGTTTATAAAATGAAGTTCATGTTATATGGAATTAATAGGTTTTATCCAAAACAAATTCAGTGAGAATTTAACCTACCTCTGTCAGTTGTGAGAAGATGAAAGTAAGACAACAGAAAATCTGAGATGCAGCCAAAATTAACATTTAGACCATTTTAGCTTATTGAGAAAATATGAGAATCTGTTTCCTGAGCTGAAATCTGCCATCAGTGAAATAAAAACCCTGCAGGTGAAGTACAAGTACATCCCCAGAACTGTCAGATCACATATGAAGACAGCCCTTCCAGATACCTGGTTCTTGAGGAGTAGAGTAGTATTTTTCCAACTTTGCAGTATGAAAGTCAGTATATATCTTGTTTCAACTTAGGCAACAATAGATAGTAAAAGCTTTCTGATTCAGAAATCCTTCAGACTAGTAGGAAAATTGAGCATTTTGCATTTGCTTTTGCATGTGCTAGTTTCACTCCAGACAGGTTTTCTTCTTAGAGTCATGAAAAATGAATGTTTCCTTTGTCTCCCTCTTCTCTGTCTGCATATATTTGCTCACTTAGCAAAAAAGAATTTGAACTTGTCACTCTTTGCCTTGTTTTTATTGCTTCAGATTTGTATCTTCTAAGTATTTTTTCATCCTCAGAGTATTTGTAGTTTGCACAAGAGAACAAGTCTATCCTTTCTCAGTGTATTAATAAATTAAGTTGTTATTATGGAGGACATAAGAAAGGGCCTTTGGATTCTGAAAAAATACGTTTCATCTTGAATTGCTTTTGGACCCTGCTACACCAAAGGAGTAATGTGGGAGCTCCTTGAAGACTTTAAATACTTAATTGTAAATGTGAAAATGAGCAATAGTTTTTCATGTGTAATGTAGCCCAGCTAATCATCTCTGGTTTTTTTCAGCCAGTTTAGGTCCATTTGTTCTATAAGAGGCTCGGTCTGAAAACAATAGGAGTTGCCATTGGGAGAGACCCATTGTGTTTGTGGAAGCAAAATTTTTACAAATTCCTCTTATTCCAACCATCCCTCATTGCTGCTGAAGATAAAGTTGTATTTGAGTTTTGCAACTGTTGGAAGTCATTTTGTGGAGCTAGTCTAACTGGAGTGAAGTTCATCCATAATTTAGAATTTCTTATAGTACTTCAATCATCAAGTCAGAAACAAAAAGTCTTTGGGTTAGGATTTGTGAGCATGGAAAGGAACAGAAATTAATCAGGAAGTAATAATCCAGATAACAGTGAAGCTTCCCTTTTTTGCAGAAGTTGTAGATATAGCTATAACTTTTCACATTAATTTGAAATTCAGCTGCTTTCTGTATTATGTAGGTGCAAAAATTTTTCTCATAGCTCCAAAACAGCAACATGTAGGAGCTTGGATATCTGTATTATAATTTGTTGTCATGGACAGCTTTTAAGGAGTGAAATATTATCAAGAGTCAGGTTCTCCCATGCAACATGTATAGGTCGATGAAAATATAGAAGCTTTGCATGACCAACAAGAAGGACTAATTTATCTTTTTTTATCATCCTGTATATGACATATACTGAAAAAAATATTGAGAGTTTCAGATTGTTTTGTTTTTTTTTTTAACTTAGTTTTTGATTTAGAAAATTGGTAAAATTTACCCCACCATATAGTATGTTTTAAAGCTGAAAAAAATGCCTAAGCAAGAAAGAAGGCTTTTCCCCCACATACTTAATATATTGATTGTAACATTCAACAGTTAGTCACATGATGAAATTCTCTGGATAAAAAGGCATAACAGCTAAGTGGTGTAATATGCATTATGTTGGCATTCATATGCCCACATAGAATAGGCACATAATTCCTGCTCTTCCTCTTTATGCATCTCAATTCAGAGTTTCACATATTTTACATCAGGATAAATTGTCCCAAATAGTGATTTACAGCCTTTACTAGCTGTGATTTATTTCTCATAAATTTCATTTCACTAGAATGATGTTGCTGTAATGTGGCATTTAGCATTATCTAAAAGATCTGTTTTACTTGGGTTAGAGAAATAGCATTTTCTGTATATGAACTTTCATTATTTTTTTGCAGTAGCTTAAGTGTTAAAGCCTGAAAGGATTTAGAAAGCTGCAGTGAATGTGTTAAGACTGTTAATGAAGCCTCTGAATCTAAGGACAAAATTAGCTCTCACACCCACACTGTGCAAAGTACAGCAACTGTCTGATAGAATTGCATCATGACTTTTACCTGGGGACATGAGTATTATATTCACTTGAAATTATATAATTGGGAAGACAGATGTCCCCAGTGGACACTTTAAGGAGCTTGTACCTACATAAATTGCTCCAGAAAAATCCCTTAAATTTGAATATGACACCTAGGTAAAAATGTTTATTGAGTGTGAGTGATGTATAATACATTCTAACATGTAACATTTGCTTTTAAGAGTATACAGGAATATGCTTTGGATATAGAAAAACCTGAGAAAGGAAGAGTGAAAGGAACTTCTGAAAGCAGACATTGAACTACTTAGTTTTGTTAGAGGGAAAGATAAGTCTGCATATGAGTTTGTGATTCATCAGAATCCAGTGCTGGAGAACAAAAAAGGGGTGGGCTACTTGTTTCCTCAGTTTCAGTGAGTGGGAAATGTAGTGGTGGCTGTGGCTGTAGTCATGGAGAAGGAGAATCTCCAAGACCCAGAATATCCTGTTCTCACATCTCAGCCCACACCAGCTCCTTCTTTCAGGTGTAGCATGGCCATCAAGCCCAGTAGATCTGTAAGGAACAAGACCAGGAGGATTGCCATTCCCTTGGCAGCGCATCACTAGTTCCATGCTGCTGATTGCATCTATTCCTTCTTGATTTTATCTTTCAATTTAAACTGCCTGTATCTGTGCAAGATCGTGAGGACTGAACAGCACTTGGTGCAATTCAGCAGTGGAGGCTTAGAACAGGCTGTGAGAAAGCACTATAGGAGGAAGAGGGGGTAGAGACAGCAGGGAAGAAAAGATATAATGGGATTCCCATAGAGCAGCGAAATAAAATATTCTAGATAGGGGTACATAATGGGAACTGTATATAGAAATGTGAATGGGTATAACTGACAGTATAAAAGCATCAAGTAAAATTGCTAATTACAAGAACAAAAAGATTACAACTACAAATGTATTTGAACTACATGTTCTTTACAGTAATTCAAATGGTTTCTTTACATCTGCTCGGCCCAGAAATACAGAGAGTGAAGATCAAATATTTACCAGTGCTTGTTTTCCAACAGAAGCTCACAGATAAGAAGTTATAAACCCATTTTTTCCCTTCTTTTAAGAGAAAGCCTACAAGAACGGTAGTTCTAAGCAGGCAGGAAATTACAAGAACCTTAGCAGAGATGAAAAAAAGGATACTTGTAGGAAGTTGCATCTTTGAGAATGCTTGTGGCTCTTGAAAAAGTATCCAGCAAAGGCACTTTATAAAGTTAAACAAGGATTAAGCTTCAAGTGTCCAGCCTTCAAGTCTAATTACTTCATAACGGGATGAGTATGCTGATGACTAAAAGGAAGCACTTCATAAAGGTTTTAGTTATTTCTCCATTAAATGTGTTGACTCCAACAGCATAGAACTAAACGTTTCTGTAATCGTGCCTCCTCACATCTCTCTAATGTCCACAGTATAATGCAGCACTGAAAAAAACAAAAAACAAAACAAAAAACAAACACACAAACACTGGCTACTTTCTCCTTGAGGAGGAAAAACTATTGCTTTTAATAAAAAGAGATGTGTTGCATGTTGGTGTTTCTGTTAGTTCTTATAAGGGGAATTGTTATGGGTATCGACGTTGTCCTTTATTGAGGTGAATGTTATTAAAACTATTTAGCCCCTCATTGTAAAATGGTACTTGTAGATCTGATTCTTGTAACTGTTCTTAGTATCCTTTATAAAATTCAAGTGTTTGAACTAGTATTTGCGTTCATCAAAAGTTAGTGTGATTTTGCATAATGTGATAATATAAGGACATCAAAGTTTAGTAAATATATTTTGGGAGAATTTTAGAAATAAGGGGTCTAGTGTATGTGAGATAATTAAAATTCTTCTTATGTTCCTGAAGAGACTCTGTTGTCATAGCTTTTTTTTTTTTTTTGTAGATTAAGTATTTTATAAACATGGCAATAAAGTCAAGTAAACTAAACATCTGCAAAGATCCATTTTATAACTGTGTGTTAAGGCACATGCACACAAAATTCTAGGCAAGTTACCAAATATGGGAGATCAGTTGCCTGGGATACCGAAATCAATTCTAAGTAGGACTCTTTGACAATGAAAACTGAGAAGAGTTTATGATTAGAAAATGGGTAAGGTAAAATTCTGTAAAATAATTAATACTTCCTGATATAAAACAAGATGGTGAATAACTTGAAAATACCTTTACAATCATTTGGCAAGGTATATATGCTTATTCCTTATTTGCTATTTACTCAACAGTTGACATAGATTATGACTTCTGGTATTTACCTTTACAATGGTGGTGAAGGTTCAATCTCATTTATGTTGGAAATACATTAGTTTGGTCTTAACTCCATTTCCACGAACATACAGTATCCTGCAGCTTAGAACATATTGTGAAGTATTATCAATGGACATGCAGATTAATTTCTGGATAAACCCATTTTTACTTTCTCTGTAGAGCTTAAGGCTATACCAGTTGTTAGTCATCAGATCAGTACTTGGAAAGGGAGCATCTACTACAGCTCTACTTCTGAAATACTAGAAGCTATGAAGGAAATCTATAATACGAGGAAAAAAGCAGATGTACTATAAAGAATTGTATACAATTCCTAAAGGATGTGATATAACAAATACATAACGTATGGTTGTCAATTGATTTGGTAAATGAAGTTTAATTGATTCAATTAGTTGGTTCAAAAACCTACAAAACTTGGGGGAGAGAGTGGGGAATGAGGAAGAAATGAGTGCAGTAATTTTGGATTTTTGCAAAAGGTTGGCTCTTGCTTTGCTAAGCCTGACTTGAAAAATTAATTCAAATTGGCTTGGATAAGAGTACTGTCATGTGGATTAAAAGCTGGCTGGAAGACTACAAACAAAGGGTGTCTTGAGGGTACCACAGGGATCACTGCTAGAACCAGTCATTTTTAATGTCTTTATTAATGATTTGGGAGTGAGTGTTAACAACATGCTAATAAAATTAACATGTAATACTAAATTGTGAGGGAATAGAAATACTTGAAAGTTAAAAAAAAAAAAACAAAACAAAAACCAAAAACATATACAAGGCCTACAGAGAGATGAGAAACACTGGCAGAAGTACCACAGTGAGCTTCAGCTTCAAGGAAATGCAGTCCAATTAGATCTCATGAGGAGAATTTGGAAGATGGATAACATACTTAAAGAAACTTGGAAGCAATTAGGTAGGAAAAAAACTGAAAATAATGAACAGCAAATCAAATGTGCATAAGCCATGTGAAAGGGTGGCAAAGGAGGGCAAGTGCAGCTGGAGCAACCCATTGAGCCCCTGGGGCCGTGGATTGGGCTCTCAGCAGCTGAGTTGGAAATTTTTAACTTTGTTAGGCAGGCACCTGGTTAATACTGCAGTGGGGAATAGGTATAAAATGACAGATTAGTTGCTTATGTATTTTCTTCCTAATTTCTTTGGATCTAACATGGTGTTGTGAAGGCCATATCCCTCAGTTGTTGCAGTGATCAAATATGGCCAGTTGAGCTAGTACTAAACAGTGATGTTACTAAACTATTGCTCCAGAAACTATCAATGGGATGGATATACCTGGCAGAATCTTAAGTAATAAATCACAAAAAAATAATGGATAATACAGTAGTGGTGAGTACCTCTGGGAGTGAAACCAATTTAGTGCATGTACGGCAGCAACTAAACAATCTGCATTGATAGTTTAACAAAGACGTCTTCATTTGAGAGCATATTTTTATATTTAAATGAAAATCTATTTTGTTTTCAGCTGAATGGGCTTGCACACGCATTGACACTATGTTTTACTTAAAGAAGCAGATAGAAGCAGATGCTTCTTGCTCATTGTTCTTTTGGTTTTGTTTAAGGGGTGGTTTTCTAGACTGGATGTTTTCTCTCCCAGAAAGTTGGAGGAGTCTGGATCCTCCTTATTTGTAGCCTTTTTCTTTTTTAGTCAAAAAATCAACCCATTTAAGTTATAAATCTATCACAAATATTTTAGAAACCACTCATTTCCTTCTTCCCTTTGTAAAGGATCTTTCAAATCAGTTGAAATTTAAACAGGGTTGCAGCAATAAGAATCTGTAAATTTCTCTAGCAGTGCTTAGTGTGGTTTTCCAGCTCTAAGAGCTGATGAGAGGCAAGGTTTGTTGTGGAAATGTGTGAAATGTCAACAGAAGATCTTTGCCAGCTGTTATATATCTGCTTCCAGTTGGCCCACACTGGACATAACCAAACAGCTCACATTGTTGGGAAAGCATTTGCACTGATTTGAAGCCGTGCATTCAGAGAGGATGTTTGAAGCAGCAGTGGTAGGCTGGGCAGCATTTACTGCATTAACTGTTTGTGAAACTAAAGGGGAATTATATTGGAAGATTGATCTTTCTGGACAGTAACCATGATTTTATTTTAAAGTAGTTTAGGTAGCGCCATTATGTGTGAAATGTAGCCTCAAAAAGACAGCATCTCCTGTTGTAGCTCTGTTGTTTCACTGAGAAGGAGCTTAAAGTCTGTTACCTCTGATGGGATCTATACACATAGCATCCATTGAGGCTTTTTGGGGCATGGGGCTGTAACTGTAAGGACTTCTTGTTATGCATACATTTATGTGAAATAGCTAACACAACTGAGAGAAGAAAATACTGGAGGGGAAAAAAAGTTTTTTCTGATAACTCATTTGTCAGCTACATGTCTTTGAAAAATAACAGAAGTTTCCATCTTCTATAAAATGCTGAAAATTAAATCAACACGACTTGTGAGTGATGTTGATTGCAGTTCCGGTAATCTGTTTAGTATGCTACTGAAACCTGGGTCTGTCTGAGTGCTCTCTATCAATAACAAAGGTTCAGTTGTTTTATTTGCTTAGTGGTTTGCTCCAGCTTTAGTCAGCACATTGAAATCTACATTTTGAGTGCTTTTTTGAAATATTTGTGAAATAGTTTTTTGCCTTCTGTTGATGATTAAGGTAACATGGTATTGTTACAGACTGCAAGAAAATACACTGGGTTTTGCTTGTGATTAAATAGATGTAAATCTACTTTTTTTTTTTTTCCATTTAACTTCAAACTGTGAGGCTACTTGGTCTATGGGCATATTTATTCCACTAGAGTACCAGTGTAAGCAAATAGAAATCTGGGCATGAAATTAGATTTTGATCAGAAAATGGAGTTCTGTTTGTGTATTCTTTATGTGCACAGTAGTATTATAGATTTACAATATTTGAGGGGACAAATATAATACACATCTTAATTTCTGAAGATTGAAGTATGTCTTTGTCACACCTGTAAATATAAACAAAACGAGTTCATAAAGAGAGGTTTGTAAACAACTAAAACTTGCAAGGTCACTTTGCAAGTCTTTTGCAAGTTTTTAATCTTGTAAAGGTTTTAAAATATTAGCTCTCTAATCCTTTCAAAAGCTCAGTGAGAAAAGCAGTAAGTGCAGTCACACCGTTGAGCTCCAGGCAGCAGCATTAGGCTCCACCAGGGCACCCAGAAACGTTTGCCTGACTCTGGAATGAAACATATGCACTGACTCTAAGCTGGTCTGAGACCCAGGCGTGCTTTGGTCCTGTGCTTTTTTCTCCCACTTTGGCAAGCTTTGGTTTCCATGAGAATCAGCCAGCCTCATGTATGGCAATGAACATGGAATATGCTCCAGAGAGCACCACGGGCTCTTCCTGCCCTGAGGTCTCATCCCAACTTAATCTTAGCTGGAGTGGGTTGGAGAAAAGCCAATGAAATAGAGTGTCATTATTTCTGTTTCAGTGGAGGGAAGTTTTATCAAAATGTTTAAGCAAAGAAGTGATCATTAGAGCAATCTGCTTGTTAGCAGCAGGGATTGCTCTTGCTTGAAGGCTGTGTATTGCATTCACTTATTGACATACTGTGTAAGTATAACCTGTTATTAATGAAAAAGCACTTGGCAAAATCAATTAAAGTAGATGGTTGTTTGATTCATTGTTGTTGCTCTTTGTTATTCTATCAGTTCTTTCCTGAACTTGTTTGATTATCCCATTCTCCTTGGCTTTCGTGTACAGTGGTGAAATCTTCTGAAGACTTTGTTTGAAACTTCTACTAACAAAATATACTCTGCAGAATCTCTTCAGATAACTCCCAGCAGTGATGTAGTACAGAGTTCCACAAGACAGGTGAAATCATCTGATTTTCCATTTGATTCACAAAGAAGTGCACCAAACATTAGTGATTGCCTGAAGATCTGGTGGTAACAAGGATGACATTGCAGCTAGAGTGCCAGATAAAAGGAAACATAGGAAGACCAAGACTAGCATCTCTAGAATACGGATTACCTAGGTAAAGACACCATTATTAGAAAAGACACCATCTATTTTCTCTTTGCCCTGCAAAGAAATGGGAACATGGTAGTTGTGGGTTGGATTTTTAGTTACTTTATAAAGTAATGTGAAGATTGGTACCTTTTTATGAGGGTATTTAGCTATAGAACAAGGGGGAGTGGCTTTAAGTTGAAAGAGGTTAGGTTTAGATTAGATAGCGGGAAGAAATTCTTTACTGTGAGGGTGGTGAGGTACTGGAACAGGTTACCCAGAAAAGCTGTGGATGCCTCATTCCTGCAAGTGTTCAAGGCCAGGTTGGATGGGGCTTTGAAGAACCTGGTGTGGTTGGGAGGTGTCTCTGCCCATGGCAGAGAGTTGGAATGAGATGACTTTTAAGGTTGCTTCCAACTCAGACTATTCTGTGATATTAAGATTTGTGTCCTGTTTGGATCATGAGTGAGCTCTACCACTCAGGGGTCAGTACAGGCATAATTCTATAAGCAGTGTGCTAGAACTAAGAAAACAACTTCTTCCATCAGGACTTTGTTTCCTTTGGTCCTATCATACCACAGCTAAGAGGGAATCCCATAAATGTCTATTCTTCTCATGTCTGTCTTGGATTAAGACAGATAATACTCTAAATCACAGATGAGAAATTACTTACTGCTCCTTTCGACCTCTAGCAGCCTTTGAGAGAAGTATCATATTGCCTTCTCCATTCACTATGTCACCCCTTGGTGCTGTGTTTAATAACAATAGATTCAATAGTACCATTTTTCCTTCTGTAGTGTTTGGCAGTGAAACAACTAACACTGACTTTTAAATTATCATTTTACGTTTTCATTAGCACCTATTTTGGCAAATAACATCAGTTCACACCTCAGAATAGCTGTGTCAGCCTGTCTGCAACCCTCCACAGGTACCGTTGTAAACCAAACCCTGTCAACGTTATTGCCTCTGGCATACAGGCTGAAGAATTTGGGGTTGGTGAAACTAAGATTCTGGACTCAAGTTATGAAGGAACCTAAACTAGGAAAGATAATTAAGCAGGCATGTTTTGCAGCTACATAATTGCTTTATACAGCAGGTCATGATTGTTCTGCAGTAATAAATTGTAATGTTGTCCATGCCTTTTAAAACGTTATCTTTGCTTTTGCACGGGAGGAAATAGCAAATAAGATATATTTCAATTTGCAGGTAATCTGGTTTATTTAATTTTAGTTTGCATATGTCACACTTGTGTTGTATTTATCACCACTGGCAAAAAGCAAAGTCTGACTAATTCTGAATAATCTTGGCAGTGGTACAAGCATTGCTTTTATTTGCATTTGATCTTGTTGTTACACCTAATTTTTCTATTTATTCCATCAGCCTATAGAATCAATCAGTGATTCACAACAAACTCTGTTTTGTTAGAATAGTTGTTTTTAGGATGTTTGGAAGCAGTTAATTTGTAATATGTTAAAAGCAGAACCCCATGAGGTTCCATGGCCACACATGAGAACATACTTCTAGCTGTAAAAAAATTCACTCTAATTTGAATCACTTTAGTACATGTTTTAGGGTAATCACACAGACTACTTCTGTGACATTTTCTTTTGCAAAAGTGAAATTGTTCCTTTCATTTTAATAGAGTTTTCGCTATTTAACAAACGCTTTTTTCAGATCTAATTGCTGAACATCTGATTCGAAGCTTTTGCTTTAGTCTTGAAGTTAATAACGTTTAGAAAGAGCTGAATTTAAATGTGCAAGGAAATTTCCCAATATGCAAATATTCTGCTTTTACTGAAGAATTCCCTACTGAAAAAGCAAAAAGTGCTGAATTATCAATTGTAATGTAAAATCAAATCTATTTATAAATGTTGTCTTGTAGCATTTAGTCATCAAAGCCAGTGTTATCTGTGCATTTCCCTCGGCAAACAGTATCAGAAGTAACGGGCTTCAGTGCAAGTGCGAAAACCCTGTTTCTGCTGAGAAGGACAGAAATCATACTGTGCTCAGTTTTGGGTCTTTTTTTTTTGTTACATGTGCAAGTCAGCACTCTCTTCTGTCCCATTAGGAACTTCAAGTACTTAGTTAATTTTTTCCTGTTGTTGCAGTTAGAATGATTTCTTTCCATAGCAAGGGAACATCAAACCCTTATTGCAATGAAGCAAAGACTGTGTATTTGTTTAGCTAAAACAAACAAACAAAAAAACCCCCAAAACCAAAAACAAACCCTCAAACTGAAATGTAAGTCTTTGCAAACAGATAAATGATTGCCTTGGGGGTAAATGCAAGTTTACTTGCCTAAATACTTGGCCTTGTGTAGTAACAAATAATTAACACATCTGCGGTTTGACAGCATGGGTAGGCTTATTTTTACATAGATGTAAATATGTCACTGTCTTATCTTCTTCATGTACCTGTGCTAAGTTTATCTCTCTTAAAAATTAAATTAGACAATAACCAAAGTTTACTTTTGAACTTCAAAGAAGTTCTAACCTTTCTTCTTGATTCCTTAATAGCTAATATTCAAATGTTTAAGCTTGCATATTTTCAGTTTGTAAGTGAAAATCAAATGTAATATAAAATCATATTTTGAGTCCATTCTTCAAGTATGTAATGAATTTAACAACTGTGCTGCAAACTGACTGGTGTATCAACTTGCTTTCCCTTTTGAAGGGGAAATACAATACAAACTTTGCTTTTCCCTTGGCAAAGACGGAAGTGTAGGTGTTTAGATTCAAGCAGTTTTTTGTGGTTTGTTTGTTTTGGTTTTTTTTTTATTTGTGCTTCTATTTTTTGTTTTGAGGGGGGTTTTTGGTTGCCCCCCCCTTTTTTTTTTTTTTTTTAAATCACTTTTAATGAAGGTAATATCTGTTTGAGGTCTGTTGCCCTGATGGGGTCTCCAGCTTTTCCCAATAGTTGGCAGACCTCCCTTGTAGCAAAGATGTACAATTGTGACATTGACTGTTAATTTGTTAGCTTTGTCACAATTATTTTAGGAAATGTCTCATCTTTTAAGAATTGTCCTTTCTCTACATGAGAGTCAAATCAAACTGCTACTCTCCAGGTAAAATCATCAGTTCATCTAATGCCTTTTTTTTTTTTTTTCCCCAAATGGAATGCTGAGAACCCAGAACTGTGAAGGAAAAAATATGTTCTTTGGCTGTCCTCCTGTTGTCCCTAAAACTTTCTGTTCCTTTATCTACTGTACTCTGTTTTGTGTGCTGAATATAGGGGACTTTCTTCCTTTGCACTAAGACTGATGAATTTTTTTACAGTTTGTGTGGAGACTCTGTCACTGAGTAATTGAATCTGAATTATTCATATTCCAACAAGTGAAATAAAGTGTGTTACAAGTTTTCCAAGTAGATATAACATTTTTTTTTTTCCTAGCTATATTGTATTAATTTGTGGTGGAGGTAACAAATTTCATTTGCCTTACTGAGAAAGCAAACCGGAAGTTAATTCTGTTTTCAATTAGCATGTGAAAACAGTGGAATAATAAAGCATAGGGAAGAGTAGGAAATCTTAAAAACTTGATTCAAGAGTAGAGAAAACACCTGAGAGGGGAGCGCAACCTTGGGTTCACACAATTAGAGAAAGTATGTATCCAATGAAATGTGTGGCAGATAATGGTGGAAAATGAAAAGTGAGAGGATCTGGTATGAGCTGCTTGGTGCCCATAGTGTTGGGGTTGCAGTTCTGCACGTGGGACACATTTAGCACTGGCAGCAGCCCAGCCCATCTGTGTGGCTGCTGAGCGACCTGCATGGTGGGCAAGGGGTGCTGAAGCAGCAGTTCACTGTCCAGGGTTCTGACTGTTGCAAGGTAAGGACCGAAGCCTGAAAAAGAAATTGGCTTGCCCATAGGCAATGCCAGAAATGCTGATTTGGAGACAACTACAGTAGGTAAATGGTATTTCAAAAATGGGTTATCGGCTCCATTGCCGTTGCTCAGAAAACCTCTTTTATTTCTCCATAATAAGACCTTATACTGGGATTTGAACAATCCTCTGTTTCACTGAGGAAAAAATCCAGCTTTGTTGATCTTGGGATTTTTGTCATCTTACATAGTTTCCAGGACAAAGTGAAAGAAAGGGGTAGTAAATAATGTGCAGGAAGGAAATGGACTTTCTGAACTAAAAGAATTGATACTGGACTATATCCTGAACATCAGCAAAAGAGGGAATCTCAGTCAAAACCAGTGAAAGTCTGTCAAAAAAATCAATGAACGTACACAGTACTTCAAGGACTAAATGGTTCTGGATAGAGGGATCTATTCTTTCAACTGAGGAACAGGACACACTGTTCCAGCTCCTGCTGTTGAGGATCCGGAGACAAATTTGTTTTGAAAGGCCTCTAAGACCAGCTCTAAGAACCAAATGATAATTTATATCCCAACTGTTTCTCCTTCAGATTTTTCACTTGAAAGTAGCTGGAAAATGGTTCATTTAAGTTGTGCTAGGATCTCTTTGACAATTATTAAAGAAGAGAAATTCCCAGAGTAAAAACCTCTCTTCAAAAAGTATAGTTTTAAGTGAGGTTTTACACTTATATCAAAGGAAGTGTTTGCTGTTGAGTGGACAGCAGACTGTCAGGAGAGATAGTTATTTAATCTTGAAAGTTGGAAACATTGTAAAATGGAGAAAATTACTGCTTTTATCAATGAAATCTAAGATGTAGACTGTTGAAAGATATTTTTTTTTTTAACGTTCATGTTTCTCATGCACCTAAAGCTTTTACAAATTTTGCCATTTTTCTGTCCTTTTACACAAGCAGATATTTAATGCAAGACATTAAGCAACGTTCATTCAATACTGTATTGAACACTATTTTACCTGTCTCCTCTGCACCAGCTGAAGTAAAACAAATTAAGTGTTTCTGGTCACACTCAGTTTGTCAAGCATAACAAACTTGTATTTCAAGTAAAACAAAGCTGGTACTAGAATACCATAAGCCAGGATAGTGCTTGTCTTGAGCTCCATAACATTAATTCTAGTCCAGAAACACTACCAGTTCACAGGTCCTTAAAATAACCTCTTCGTTTCCCTACGGTTGTGTCTTTGACTAGATCAAACTGCATTTGCTTATTAGTTTCAGCGCAGAAAAATGTATAAAAGCTCAGTCAGAATTTGTTTTGGTGGTTAGCTGTGAAATGCTTAAGCTGTATTCTGCCTTAGCTACACAATGAGTGCTGCTGGGAGCTGAGGCACTTTGATGGCAGGACCCTTGAGAGAATATGAGAGGTCATGTAGACCATCACATCAAATTTCAAGGAAATTATTATTTAAGAAATAATTTATGTAACTGTACACACAATTTATTTGTTTTGTCAGTCACTGTATGATGTGTATCAGATATTTAAAACATTCTAGAAATAGGATGTGATTGACTTGACCTTATTCTACTCCTGTGGTTAAAGTAGAACTTTGTTATGTACCTTGACAGGTGGTGACTGACTGTACATGCAGACTTGTCTAAATACAAGCAATCTGCCCATAACACTCAAAGCAAAGTAATTGGCGTTTTACTCTGTCTGCACAGTCTTGTGACTGCTGGGCCAAAAATCCATCAGCACTAATGCAATTATGTGAATGCTTGGAATCCTTTATGCCCAAAGTGCTTTTAATCAGCATGAAAATAATGTAAATAATGCAAACATGAACCTCTGAAGAAAAGTAAGAAGTTTCACATCATATTTTTTTTTCTGTTGAGTGATTGTTATGCCTGCATTTATGCCATTATGTATCCATATCATACTAACTTTTATTCTTTTTGATTTTGAATGCTTTAAATTTGGCAAGACAACTTCATGCACAAATTGCAAAACCAGTATGACCTGAACTAATACATTTTCCATGAGTTCCATTTAGCTGTAAGAAATCTACTCAAAATGTGCTTTTTCTTTAGTGTGTGTTGTGCTAAATGTAAGCCTTTGATCAGACAGTACATGAATAAGAAATGTTGTTTTTTTGAATTAAGTGGAAATGAGGCCTAAGGCAGGCTGCTGTCAGGATCATAAGTACTAAATAAAATATAAACTAGTTAAACTTTGCAACCTTCCAAGGACAGGCAGAAGTTTGTATATTGAAAGAAATCTCATATAATGAATTAGGAGATTTGTCTTGTATCGTGCCATGTATGCGTTGTTACAGACTTAAATAAAAGGTTGAAATGTGAAAGTACTAAAGTCCTAGAACACAGACAATTTTTTTATCTACTTCCTCTCAATTATAGCTTTTTTTCATAATGATTTTTAGTATTTTTTTACCCTTTTATTTTACTGACCTTTAAAAAACATTTTGGAGTTCTTACATATATTTCCTTCTTGGTGACCTAAAGACATAAAAAAGAAGCAAGTTGATTCTTTATTCAGTATTATTTGTCCTTTACATTCTTTTTTCTTTTGTTTCTTATGGCTTGCTACTCCTGCAAATTGGAACAGAGATGAGTCTTGAAGAGATGATGACCAAAAAGTAAATGAAATATTTCATAGTATTTGTTCACTTTCTTGAAATAAATCTGAAACTGTTATGGTTTTTGGCCTTTGTTGGGTATTGGGGAACCATTCATAATCTCTTTGAATTCATTACCTTTGCATTCTTGGCTTTTTTTATACTCAGCCACTACTGTTTTTCTTTCTTTTGTTTGATTTCACTTTCGTCATTTTTTGATATGTCAGCCATGTTCTGTGCATCTAAATTTTGGTCATAAATGCTGAGATTTTTGCGTTTCAATGTAAGTTATTCCACAACAGTAAGAAGAATAGAGAAAGACCGTCACAATTCCCACTGCAGCTTCACCTCTCTCCCTCCACACATGACCACAGGCAACAGCAGCATTTGTGCCAGGCCATAGACCATTTAAAAAAGGCTTATGTGGCTCTAGTGGGACATATGCTGTGTTTAGAAACTCTTGCTCTGTATCATTCTCATCCCTTGCAGAGCTGTGTGGCACATTGTTTACAGGTCACCAGCATTTATGTTTTGTACAATCCTCGTGAGCTTGGACCACATAACAGTAAAATCTGAGTCCTTTCGTTTTCTTTTTCTTAGCGTATTCCACATCAATTCTTCCTCCCTGTCTTCAGTTTCCCAGACATGGCTAACTGGATACTCACCTTCTGTGTCTATGTAGACATATATACTGCTTAGGCAATATGGAATGTCACTATTCTGATTCAAGAGAAATTCTCTCCTGTTTCTGTGGCACTGAGGTAGCTGGAAATATTCTGATCGACTCTTTGCTGCCTTCTTTGTCTGATGTAGCCTCACTGTATCTTCTTTCATCAGTTCCTTACTTAGTGCCTTTTAGGTGTATTGTGTAATTTATTTTTTTTTTTTTAACTATCATTCTAGATATGTGTTACAAGTCAGCTTGAAATTGTAACTACGTTCTTTTAACGGCTTGCTAGGAAGGCACGCAACTCCTTATGTTGGGTCTCAGACAGATACTACCCTTATTGAGATAATAAAATGAGAGGATGTGGGAGAAGAGGTAGAGATAAGAAAAAGGACAGGCTAAAGCAAAGGGAAAGAATTACCACCACCAGTGGGAAGAACTTGGGAGGAACCAGTGCCGGCAGGCTGGGCAGGCAGGATGAGGAGTGGGACCAGCAGTCAGGCTTACACCCTGGATGAACCTGAGTTGGAATGGCCGGCTGGCACCCCTGGGCATGGTCCGATATCCCCTCTTCTGGGCCAGCTTGGCTCTAGCTGGACTCCTCCGGGGTGCCAATGGGCCAAAGCTGTATCCAGGCTGGGGGAGATGTGACCATCTTCCCACTGTTTGCCTGTCCCTCACGTCCTGAGGGCTCCTCAGGTTGTCCATCAGCGGCCCCGAGAATGCCTCCCCGGGTCAGTGAAGACAGCCCTGCCGAGAGCCCAGGTCGGTGTCTGCCCTTGTGTTAGGTGCTAAACGGCTTCAAAGTAACTTTTCGTAAATTGCTCCGTTAACACTTTTGCCACTTTTGCGAGCCAACTAATTATTCCCCGGTCAATGTAGAAACATAATAGTGAGTAAGAGACAGACCTGTGTGTTACAATATGTTCATTCAGTCTTTAATAGAGATGGTTGTTACTTGTCTTTTGAGTAATAAGTAGAAACTGCTACAGATGTTCTGTCTCAAAACTGGGGATGAGTTTGTGTCCTAATTTTATTCTGTGCACTGTTTAGATAAATTATTGCACGTTATGCATGTATTAATGAAAGATTTTGGTAAAGCTGTTTTGCATTTTCACGTATTGCATTATCAGTGGCAGTTCATAGAAACTATTTCTCATTTCAGGTTGAAGCATTTAATGGGTTTAAGTTTCAGCCTCTGGTGAAAACATTAGTCATAATGTTGTAACAAATGGTGTCTTAAACAGGACTTTAGGTGAGGAAGCAGAGAAAACTATCCATCAGTGATATTTCCCATGCAGTATAAATTAACACCAACCCCCTGTCAGCATTGCTCACCGTTTCTTCATATGGTATTGAGACCAGGTGAAACTGTAGAAATACTTGTGTTCAGAGTTGCATCAGAGCTACTTAAAATTGTTACTGGACTTTCAGTAATTTGTACCATTTTACACTTTAAATTGGTAATAGGACAAAAGCCTAAAGCTGCTGTGAACTCTTTTTCACATAATGTAAAACAGTAGTTTGGAGATGTGTGACCTATGCTTCCTCAGTGTAAATGGTTAAGAATTATTTTAGTCAGTACTGTTCATTTTTTACTTACTGATCCCATCAAGAAAGAGATTAAATCCTTGGTCACGGTTAGTGATATCCATCTCATAAGGAAGGTGTTCTGGGAACAGCCAACAGCTTTTTTCTTCCTAATCACGAACTTGTAGAGTAAAAAGGATAAAGATAAGAATTAGGCATATGGGCTAGTTTATCTCATCTCAAGCCCTCAACTTGGCATCTTAATTTTAACAATAAGCCCTTAAGGGTAGGGTACGTATCAAGCACCGTGTGTTTTGTGTGGCCTAAAGAAACACACTGTGTATGCAAAAGCATTTGTTCCTAATCTCATTAAAGTCTCAAGTCTACTCAAAGAGCTATTAGTCTTGTTACAATGATATGAGTACTTATAAACCAAATTATGCAACTATTACAAGTAATTTCCAATAATGGGACAATTATAATGTATATAAACTTTCTATATGTACTCCTTTCTCTGGTGTTACCCTTACCTTTCTCAAAATCTCTGATGTTGGTAGTCTTATTCAGTGAAAGCAGGCTGGTGTTATAGTGAACGGTCAGCACTTGAAATTTTTCTCCAGAAATCATTGATGTTAATGTTTATTCTTTTTTTGTGGGAAGAGTATGATATTGACCCAGAGTGTTTCTTTCTCCATGGGTGGGGTCTCATTTGATTAACTTTTATTGTTTGGATAACACAGTCTAATAACTTCATTGACTGGTAAAAGACAGTGTTTTTTTTTTTTCCTTGAGCTCACAAGCTTATGCTTTCTTACTGATTAGTGACTGATCATTTCTGATTTGTGTTTAGAGTCCTGGCAGCCTTGCCATTGCCATAGTTTTATGTTCCCTCTGTCAAGGTCTTTGGTGTCATCTGGTGTTTTTACTTCTGGAGAACCTCTGTTCAAATCCCCTGTTTTTCTTCAAGGTGTGGTTTTCTGGTAGCCTAAGTCAAGTCTGATTTTCACAAACCAGTCACACACAAATATCTTTTTCTAAGACTAGTAATGATTCACTTGAAAACAATAATGATCAGTTAGAAGATACTCATGCATAAAGTAACGTAAAACCTCAAAAATATTTTTGCTGACATACGTAAGGGGAGAAGAAACTTTTTCAGAGTAGCAAAGAGAGAACAGAGGTTGCTTGCTCAAGCCATGTTGCTGTTAAAGGGAATGCACTTGGAACCACATCTTTAAACATCCAGTCTGGTCTCCCACATACCTTCTCAGGTGTTTAGTAGAGCAGAAAAAGGACATACAAAGACAGAGAGGGAGAGTACAGGAATGTGGGAAAGCCTCCTGAAGGTCACAGGAAACTGTCAGCAAGAGGAAAGCAGGGAGTGGAAAATCTCATGCTAAGACTGAAGGATGCTAAGAAAATCTGCAAACGTTGGGAGAATTATGAGATGCATTGATTCATAGGAAAACCATCCGGAAGAGTGAGGTAAGCAATGCAATAGTAATTTTTTCTTTCAGGAGTGAGTGGATTATTTTGTGTGTGTGTTTTTCTTTGGGTTGATTTTTTTTTTCCTTAGGTCCATGTATTTCCTTATGTGCCAAGGTAAAGCTGTATTGTGTTCTCCATGTATTGTGTTTCTTTTCACACTGAATCTGAAGTTCATGTGGAACAGAAGTTCTTGTGCCTTATTAGAAATAAGGTCAACACTGGTCTTGGAGGCCTAGAATAGTTTGGGTTTTGGACTGCTTTTCTGTCAAATACTAATAGGCAGATGTCACAGCCACGAAATATGCCAGGAGGCTCAGGGTTTGCGCATGGAGATAGCTTAATATAGTGATCTTGCACACTGCAAAACAGTTTTGGAGCTGGAGGCATTATAGCTTCCAACTAAATTATCAGTGTACAACCTGAACTAAGCAGCATTGCTGGCAGCAAGGCTTACTGCCTTTTTCAGTGCACTAGAAGATGGCATTGCATTGTGGCCTGACTGTTCTTGCAGATCTTGTGTGGGAGTTGAGCTCAAATCAACAGTGAGGCACACAGTGCCCACAATCCGTAGAAACTTCAACAACTATGTGCATTAAGACCATGCACTGCGGGTGTGGGCATTGCACAGTAACAGCTCATCCATCTGCTCTTTGTGTTAAAAAAATGAAGGAGAAAAGAGGGAAAAAAGAAAGCTTGTTTGGTTGAATACTTTTCTTCCAGCTTGTACATGTTCAGGTAGACATGGTACCAATAGTGCAGCTGGACAGTGTCCTCAACAAGCTCTACAAAAGCTCTGTTTGTGATCAAAGGGGACTTAAACATGTTTAGGGTGGATTTTTTTGTTGTGGGTAGCTTGTCTTGTAAACTGCTGATTGAGGTATGCAGGCTGCGCTCTGGGTGGAAGCCCAAGATAAGAGGCTGTGATAACAAAGGGCGTGAAGATGGGTGGCACTAGCCAGGTGGATGGATACTGTGAGAGAGAACAAGAAACTCAGAAGGAAGAGTGAGAGTAGCATGCTTGGACTGTGAGGACCTAAATGGGGATTAAAGTCCTCACAGCGTCTCTACTCAGAGGCACCAGCTTGAGCTATTTCAGTGTTACTGCACCATAAATAAAATGATTTGTGGAATGAGACATCTGAGACTGCTATGGGAAACCTGGGATTGATTCAGTGAGCAAACTTGGTCTGTGTGAGTGGGATGTGTAGGGACTCAAGCTGGGACCTGCCTGGTCACTGGAGCCACTGCTGTGAAGGGGCTTTGGTCCCAGCAGTGAAAGTCTGCGGTGGTGGGAGCGTGACTGCCAGAGAGTCCTGTGAATGATCACACTGGGAAGTTTCCTTGATAGTTTTATTGGTTGGTGGGATTTTTTTTTTTTTTCCAAAGAGCAAGAATTTTCAGCATTTTTCGTTATTTGTGTAATCTGAAAGTTTTTCTAAAATCTGCCCCTACATGAAAATTTGAACTATGTGTGTGAGATGGCTCACTTAGAACAGCCTGGCTGGTAGGCAGAACGACTTCTCCCCACTCTTTGCTTTGAACCACACTAATACTAGTCATTATAGGTAACAGTGTGAAGACCTAATATTAAAAGTTCGTAGAGTGATTATAACTAAGTCAGAAATAAGCTTTGAGTGTACTAGATTATTTTCGTGAGAAACCCACAAAAATGTGAGGGATATATAAGTAAGATATTGTGGAAGAATTTAACAAAGCTTAAAAAAAAAAAAAA
>VXBX01004732.1:1271426-1298178 GCA_013400415.1 Scytalopus superciliaris | reverse complement strand
AAAAAAAAAAAAAAGCTTTTTTTGGATGTTTTTGATTTTTTTCGTCTTTTTTTTCAGAGACTTTGATTAGCTGATTTGGAATGGAACTCTAATTTTTGTGCTCACAAAGCATTTTTCAGGTAAAGGTTTTAAAGTGCATCACACATTTGTGGCAGAAACCCATAACTGAAACTCAAATTTCCTGGCACATTTAGCATCTAATTAGTGGCCTTGGTTTTAAGTGGATGCATGTGGCTAGATCAATACACATGTATTAATCTCTGTAGAGCAAAACAGCACTGAGCTGAATATTTACATTTGTACTTGCAGGAGCAGGTTCCAAATTTACTTTTATTTTCTCAAATATTATACAACAGCCACTGAGAACAGAAGAAGCAATTGAATATGATTACCCTGTCATTGTGCTCATATGTGTGGTGTAAGGTTGGGATGGTAACAACAACTCATCAGTTTTGTTTCAAACACAGGACTTGCAAGGAAGTGAGGATTTAGTAAATTTTAATTCTGTCACATGTGCTGAGGTTAAGCTCAGTTGGAACAGCTTTATCCCTGAAGTTTCTAGTCAAAGCTTAATCACTCGATTAACTTTCTGAAACTAGAGGATTGACCTCAAATCCTCATCCTTAATAAGAACTTTGCAGCAGATAACATTCAGTAAAAAACAATTTTCTGTCTCCAGAAAAGACTTTTTTAACATTCTTTAATGAAACTGTGAGGATGCAGTTACCCTTCCATTATCAAATCAACCTTCACTGAAATTTAAACTTCATGGCTGGTACCATCAAAATTACAGGTGACTTGTTATTTGAATTTACAGATTTGTTACGTTTTCTTAGTGTGAAAACATAATTACTTGTTTACCAGTTAATGCTCCTACCTCGATTGGGTTAATAAATGGGATGCAGCATCCACACTACTGTTAATCATTAGTTTCTTGTTGAGACTGACACATTGCTATAAAGGTTCTTGTGGTCCCCTATGATGTTCATCCTGACTAAGTATTGGGAAGTTTTTGTTGGGGGGAGAAAAAAGGATCAAAACAATAAGTCATCCACCTTCTTAAAAATGTGTCAAAATGGACTTCTGCACATATTTTGTATTGTTATTTCCTCAACTGAACTGATTCTCCAGGGTCAGATGAGGCTCTATTCAACTGGAGCTTTTTCAGACTTGATACCATGCCTCGGGATACTTCTTCAGATTGAGATTTCCAGAGCAGACAGTTGGAGTTAATTTAACACTTTGGCAAATGCTCACTGTAACATTCTTCCTTAAAAGCAGAAGTGTAGCTTGACTGAATTGCCAGTCAAGTAATTTTATAGTATTTATCTGGATTTTCCCTATCCATTAACCTTGTTGGTTTTTTGCTTGTTTGGTGGTTTGGTTTTTCTTTCAGAATGTTCTTGCTATTTTAACTACAGTTAACACTATTAAAAATACTCAGTTTTCAGTTGGTTTTAAATGAAGTTAACACAGAATTTTCTGATTTGGAAGGGACTCAAGTCCAACTCTTAAGCTTATACAGGGATCAAACCCATGACCTTGGTGTTATGTTCTCATCTTTCCCCTTTCTATAAAGTTTTTACTTAATCTTTTGGGTTTGATCTATTACTTCTGAAAAGCAGAAAAGGAGAGCAAGATTTCACTTCTTTGTTTACTTATCCTTTGGAGTTATACTGGCAGCTTTTTCATGTCATCCTTTCCAGTATGGTGTAACATTTGGAATTATCAAAAATCCCTAGCTGTTAGGTACTTGGATTCCACTTAATTATGGTGAGATTTGTATTCCTAAATCACTTAGTACAGATTGCCATATTCCCAGGTGTTAACCCGAAGCAGTCAGCATACCTGAAGAGCATCTACTGGGCAAGAAATTGGACTTTTTCCAGCCAATTACCAAATGCTAATTAGAAGATGAAGTAGGTCAAATGAGAATGAATAACTTCTCTTGCTTGTCTTTACTCAAATTCTTTGAGTGGGCTCACAGGCAAGGCTTGGGAGAGATCACAACTTCCACAGGCAGGTGTTTTATGTGCCCCGGCTCATTTCACTATGGCTCTTCTACACCATGTGTTTGCTATCACTAGGGCTCGTCTAATTTTTGTGTGATTGATAATTCCTCCTGAGGTCCTTGAATTCACACTTCCTTTTAATGTGGTACTGGTAATTCTGTAGGTCATTCCTTAATAGCTTCCAAAAATCTAGCAAGACTGGAACTGATATGGGAAGCCAAATTGAGAGCCAGTATAAAATGTGGTAGTAAATGAGACCAGGAATATGCTTACTTGGTTTGTGGGCTTTGTATGTTTTTGGGTAAAACGTCTCGATATATAGCGGGTGATATTCAACAGTGCAATTTCAAGTGTGTAAAACCGAGGTTACTATGGAATTTATGATGGTCCTCAAAGCATTTGTTTTCCAGTGGTCCAGTCCTACAAAATAAGTTTTAATTTCAGCCATCTGTCTGTAAGAAGTGAAAAGGTGCAGAAAGTACTAAATCTTTGTAAACAACAGAGATTTGCAATATGTTGTCTAAAAATTATGAGGAAAGAATTAGAGTACATTTTTAAGCTTTAGTTTAGGTTTCCATTTCTGAGTTTTGTTTTCAGTGCTACTAAGGTTGTTATTTGTTAAGTGCAATTTACGTAGAGCCATTCCAATAAATAACACAATTTCCACAGTGTTTTCCCACTTTTATTTGTGATAACTATGCTTCACAGAAAAACCAAGACCTGTCCCTCCCAGAAGGAAAACAATATGTAGATCCTTTCCCCTTCTGCTATCCTTAAATCTTGATCTTGTGGATTCTTTTGGGGATTGTGGTGTTTTGGTGGTATTGTTTGTTTGGTTTATGGTGTGGGTTTTTTGGTTTTTGGGGTTTTTTAATTTTTTTTTTCTTTTTTTTTTTTTAATCCTGTAGTTCTAACTAATAGAATTTCAACTTGATTAACTTTATAGAAATGTTCAAAAAAGATGGTTTTGAAGGCAAAATTAAACATCCAGGAACATGTTAGATAGATTTCAAAAATGAGATAATTTGACTTTAATTTTTTTGAAGAGAAAGAGTGACATCTGCTAGCTGCCTGGAGTTGGGAGGAAATTTCCTCTTGAGACTTCCTTATGTCTTTTGAAACACCTTATCCTGTCAATGTCACAGATGGAGCATCCTATTAGACTACTTATGGTGTAATTTTTATATTTTATCTATGAAGTGTAACTCTAAAGGAATCCTGGCAGGAGAAAAAAAAAAAGCACATCTTGAAATACAATGAGCTCATCTGTGAGTAAGCCTTTAATAAGATTAGAAATATGCATAAATATCTTCCTGAATAAAGTCAGTTGCATGAAGAGTATGTAAAAATGAATATTATTGAAATCCTTCCAGCATGGACACTATGAGAATGTTTTTATTTAGTGCTTGGCATTTTATTCCCTTGCTTAACACAGTTGAAATATTTATTTGTTTTTTAATTTGATCACTTTTTAAAGGATAGCATTTTTTGAGCATTTTGTTGCTGAAAAGTGGGTGGGGAAACTGGTCTTGCTAGAAATTCTGTCAGAGAGAAATTATGGCTTATACATCTGGAAGTCTAAACCCAAGGAGTAAAGCTTTCTGATTTTATGATGAAAGGCAAATGAGTTGTTATTCTAATTATAAATTTAAAATATCAATCCAAGTACCCAGTAAGTAGCAATAAACATCTCTCTATAAATTTCCTGTTATATCGATTGTATCTCATATGATAGACATTAACTGATTGCTGTTGATCAGCAAAATGAAATGAGATTATATTTATTACTTTTCACTGCTGGGTCTCATAATAAATTATTGTGGTAAATGAGAAAAGCAGAAAAGTAATTGCTACTTCATTTATGTTAATTATTCATTATTTTTAATATCAAGCTCCTTTAAAACACATATATGGAATAAATTAAATCACCAGTTTATTGTTGTACACTTGAAGTGCAACAATTGTTTGATTGTTTTAGGCTTTGAAAGCAATGGACTTTTTTGTACTTTTAACCTCTTACAGTCCTACAGCTCTCATGTTACTCTATAGTTTTTCCTATATTGGAAAAAGTATTATGAATGCAGCTGCTGTGTAATTGTTGACCTTGGTGACACTCTACTTTTGCATTGACGATCCCAGCTTAGAAGGTCAGTGTGCTAATTTCCAACATGGACAGTGCATAAACTTGCTCTGAGCTTTCTCAACTACATTATTAGCAGGTTGACTTGTGGAAGAGTCTCTGTTCCCTTGATGGGTCAATTTTTCTCTTCACCAAGTTTATTTTATTTGCCTTCTCTGTTGTTGCAGTCTGTAGAGATTCTTACATTACCCTCACCTCTGTCACCTGAATGTCAACAGTCAAATTGCCAGAGTAGTCTGTTTTCCAGGCAGTGAACTAATGCAAACACAAAATATTAAAGTATTTTGTTGGCTTTTTGTATTTGGGTCATATTCAAATGTCCTGTGACTGGCAACAGTAAAATACATGCCCAGGCGATACTGAATTTAACTAGTGATTTCAGTGTTGTGCACTCATCCTTGTTTGATATATCACAAATCATTTTGTGTACTGCAAATTACCATATTAATAAGATCTTTCAGAACAGATATCAGTGGCTGGTTCTGCACTGTCATCTGAACTGGTTCTGAAGTTTTCCCCTCAGTGAGCCTGAAAACTGTTATTCAGGTCTTTATCTTATATTGGAACTTGCTGATCTTTAAGGTTCCCTACATGTGAATGTAAAAATGAAGCTCAATTCCTGTATTTCACAGTGTAACTAGTATGCCTGTTACTTTCTGACAAACAAATAAAAGTATCACTTATGTTGAATTAACACTTACCCCAGCGGCAGCTAAAGGTAAATGTAGTTTTATATCAACCCTAAGAAATCCCTCTCTGCGTGAACAGCAGTACACAATGGGCTGTAATGGGAATTTCTTACAAATCCCTCCCTGCAGGGATACACATTGTCAATAGTCTCCCACATATAATATGCCATAATTGAAAGTCAGATTTGTTCCTCATAATTACACAACAATATTGTTTTATTTAAAAAAAAAAAAAACAAAACAACAACAACAAAAAAAAACCCATGTATTTTCATGTTCTGTGTAATCAGTGGTAAATCAGAAAGTTAAGGTCATTTTTTTTCCCCATCTGTTTCTTTTCTTTGAGGCCAAGTATGTTTTGTTACTTCTTAATCACTGTGTTCTGTACCACTGGGTTGTTTCCAATAGTTATTTGGCATTCTAACTTAGAGACAGGTATAGCATAGAAACCAAAGGCTGACAGAGATGAAAAGGCTGGGCTTACCACATAGGTAATGTTTTTCGTGAACTATGAGTCAAGATCTTTTATCGCACATTTATTTGTGGCAGAAATGGCTATTTCTAATCAACTGATCTACTAATTATATTTCTTTCTTTACATGGATCACATATATTCACAGATGATAAAGGTATCTAGAAAACTGGGTAAACCAAAATGAAAATTGAACCTTTAAGAAAATACTGTGGAGGTTGGTAAGTATGACACATTGAAGTGGTCACAAAGATTGAAGTCTTGAGTTGGTCTATCTAGGCAAAATAATCATGCAACTGCAGTAACACATACTGAAAATCAAATGACTGATATGCTGCATGGCCCTTGTGGTTTGCCATCAGTGTTTTCTCTAACAGGTTTTTCCTGCTGCTTAAACCCCAGGGTAATATGAGCTTTGGTCAGCCTCCTAGGAGGAAGCAAATCTGAACAAAACAGCCTCTATAGACACCTCTGAGAACAAAAAACTGAGACCCAAGCACTGGGATGCTACCACTAACAAGCTGTAGTGGTGTGCAAGTGCACATGTCTGAGGGGCATGAGTTACAATTGTCCTGCAGGAACATGAGCTCAGCAGATGCTCTGCAGCTCTGGGCAAACCCTCAGGTGCCATATGTGGCTTGCAATTTGCTTTCACAACAGCTGAGTTGAGAGGTGATGTTCACACGGTTGCTGTTTTAGTGTGAGTCTAATCTAGGACAACTGACAGAAATAGGATTAGGGTAAAAGAGACACAGAAGACCTGAGCAGTGGTCTAGAGTTTTGATCTCGGCATTTTAATGTAACAATTACTAAAAATGAAAGGCCAGATCTTGCATTTTCTTGGAGTTTGTCACTAAAGGGTATATATGATGATAAAGGAGGCAAACTTCTCAGACTTCTGAGTAGTTTACCACTTCTCTTCTGAGTTACTCATCACCTTAGAGTTCCATCAAGAGTCTCATCTGATGAGGCAGATTGTTAACTTTCTGCTGGATAGCCCAGTGTGAACCTCTGACAGCTCTAATTAGGTGATGTACAAGCTGAAGGATGGTAGATGGAAATTTGTAAGGTAATGCTGATTTTGCAGGTAACTGCTAAAACAGTCACTGTCATAGTATACCTGATTTCAGTATCTAATCATAAAAACAAAACAAAAGCATTAAGAAATTGGAACACACAGTTTATCAAGTGAGGGGATGTAACATATGCTCTGTGTATTCTGTGATGCTGTCCATGTAGACTGCACTTGTCTCCCCTGGCTTTAAGATTTTCTGATGGTTTTTTTCACTCAAAAAGACCTCATGGCAGAAAGGATAATTTGTATAAAAACACTTGGTAGTGTTTCTTGACTTTTAAGGTGAACTTTTCCCTGTGTATGGAAATTGCCTGTTGAAGGCTGAATGGAGATGCTTATAATTATATTAATGAAATAACTTTGGTGTGAGAAACATGTACAGTTCTTGCTTTGCAGGCATATCAGACAGCACTCTAAATATGCAGAATAAATTATATATTAAAAAGAATTCATGTTGACTGATAGAAACCAACAATCAGAGAAGTCAAAACTTTTTTCCTTTTCCCAGGACAGACACTGCTTACAAGTGTATTGCCCATTTGCTATTTTTTTGAGCTGATTACAGTTTGACTAAGAAATGAATAAAAGAAATAAAATCAATAAAAGAAAGAAACATGAAATGTGAAAGAGTAATATAGACCAGAAAAAAGCATATATATGATATATTTATGGCAACACTTAAAATGTCCAGAATGGTAACTCCAGGAGAAATTGCAGGCTAACAGAGGGCAGGAGCCTGCAAGGCTTGCTCTGTCATTTCTCATCTGCTTTCCTTGTGTTCTGTAGAAGTGTTATTTACCCTTAGTAGTGATTCTTTTTTTTTGCTTCACATAAATGGTCATGTTTTCTTCAGCAGTGTATAGGTTGATATTACTTTAATTTTTAGTCTTTGGACATAGTATTCATTTTAATGCAACATTTAAGACTAAGAAAATAGAACTTAGTTTTTTTAACCCTGTAAGAGTTCAGTTTTATTGTGTTTTTAGGTGATACATGTTTGTGACTCATGAAAGGAAGACTTTTTAAAAGGTCTTGCGTCAAAATGGATATTGCATATGTTATAACACTCTATAATACTTCCCAACAGGGGGTTACTTAGTCTTCAGATTTCATTAATCTCGTTTAAAAATATGGAATCATTGAACCACAGAATCATTTAGGGTGAAAAAGACCTTTAAGATCATTGAGTCCAACTGGTAATCAAGCACTGCCAAGGCCACCACTAAACCATGTCCATAAGAACTACATCTACTCCTCTTTCAAGTATCTCCAGGAGTGGTAACTCAACTGCTTCCCTGGGCAGCCTGTTCCAATTCTTGGCACTCCTTTTGGTGAGGAAATTTTCCCTAGTGCCTGATCTAAATCTCCTCTAGCACAACTTAAGGGCATTTAATCGTGTTGGTTACCAAAGCGCCACCCCATAACAAAAATATGAGCATTGAGCAGTGAAGCAAGCAGTACATTAAGTTCATACTGGGGAGGGTGGGGGGGTGGAGGGACAAAGTGTACATTTGAACTCAACTGTGAATTACTTACTAAAGCAATCTATCTGTTCTAAAATATGTTCTAAGAATAATTGGATTTCTAGCATTAATTAGATAAGCTTCACCATAAAAAGAGTTTATAGCTCAGAGAGAGGCTTCTAAGATTTAAAAGATGAGTTGGCATATCTTATGTATTTACCTCAAGGTTTGTATTCCAGTGAAGCAAATACATTATTTTCCCCCCAAAGTAAAAACAAAACAGTAGTTGTGGCAGGTTTTTAGCGGTATTGTATAATGGAGAAATAAGAGGATTGTGATACATTTTCTACACTGTCTATCTTTTCTCAGAGGTCTGTAGCTGCAGCATAAGTTTTAATTCACCACAGCATATTTTGTATAAATTCATTTCTCAGAGGGATTACTTTAAGCATAACATGTAATGGAAATGTCATTCATAGTGTTCAAACATTGGAGTATTACACATTTCCTTTTTCAAATGGTATTAAACACATGCTACAAGCAGAAAAAACTTTTAAAAATCTGAAATATGCAATCAGAGACAAAAATCAAGCATTTTTTTATGGTTTGGTTTTTGTTGTTGGTTTGGTTTTTGTTTGTTTTTTCTTTTATTTTTAGATCCAAATGCTTCTTTCTTTATGCCAGAAGCAGCCAAATTATATGTGTGAGACACCTTTCCATATTTTTCCCTCAGAATTCACTGTTTTAAGGCCAGACTAATGGCATGCCAAGCAGTCAGCAAGAAAACAGTGGTTAATGGAAAAAAAAAAAAAAAAACAACGTTGAAAATACCCATACTGTTGGGATGTGCAGCACAGGCCAGCATGAAAGCTGTCATATGGGCCCAGCTTATTAGTGCTGGCTCTCTTCCATGCCAACAGGGCCCAGACTGGCTCCTGCTGGCTTGGCCCCCTGTTCCTCAGTATTTTGGATCCAGAAGGAGCTTATTAGCTCAGGTGCATTGCCTTGCAGGGCCAGGTTTTGCCTGGGATTAAGCGAACGCTAATAGAAACCCGGAGCTCCCCGGAGTCAGCTGAAGCGTTGCCATAAGCAGCTGCACTGCTGACCTGGCTCAGACATCTGTACATGGCCCTGCTAAAGCATCCTCCTGGACCAAGCATGCCTCTTCACACTGCCAGGACTAATATCTGGGCATCTGTGGTGCACTTAATCTACAACCCAGATAAACTACATGTGGATATCTCTGAGCTGAACGTGTCTTTAAAGAACAACCCTGCAACTAAATAGTCTCTGACTCTTTGCACCTTCCCCTTTCCCTATTTGCAGCTGGCAGGTTGACTGAGAGTGCAGTGAAGGTTGAGCTGGGAGTAATCATGCTCTGGTCAGCAGTTAGTTAATCAGTTAGTTCATAATTACTCCACGCCTGTTTCTGTCTGTGTGCACTGCATGTTGCTTAGTCATGTTTGAGGTGTTTTGGAGGCTGTCTAAAATTCCTGTGTTGAGCTGTCTGCTCTGAACTCTGAAAGTCAATAAAGTAAAGGTGTATTCATGTGCAATTTGCTAAATCTGTACCAGATATGAATTAATGTATCCACATATTTCTGATATATTTTAGTAATTTAGTTATTTCAGTGAGTGTGCCATTTAGAAATTTAGCTTAGTTAAATTAGTAATCCAGCTTGTCACTTTGGTAAACTGGTTAACTGTCAATTTTGAATGCTAATAGAGAGAGGAACAAATAACAATGTTACAGTACTGTAGTAATGAAAATATGGGGAAACTGGATGTCTTCCATTCCTTCAAGGATTTAAACTCTTCCTGTCGTAATATTATTGTGGGCATATAATAATAATAATACTATATATTGGGCACATAATGTTTACTAAAACCAAGTTATATTGGAGAAGAATAAAAAAGCTTATAATTTTTAATGAGTGGTTTCCTTATTAAAGAACAATGAAAATCAGCTGCAACTTACTAGTTAATAAGTACAAATAACTATTTTTACTCTCTGTCCAACTTCTCTGCATTATCCTCTTGCCTTCAGGGAACATTAGTTTTAAGAGTGATTTGCTCGTTTTTCTCTGTTTTCTGTGCTGTTCAGAGTACCCTGAGAGATTAAATGTGGAATTGATCACAGCAGTTTACATTTACATGGGTGATTTCTGTTGTCCTGCCAAGTCTTGCTGAGTCCTCAGGTGGTCTGCAAGTTTGGAGAATTTTTTTTTTTTTTTTAAATGAAATAGTTTATTATGAAAGAATGCATAAAAGTGATGTTATTAGATCTACTTTGTAAATTAACATCAACATCGTCCTAACTGTGCTGCATTTCTGTTTTCTCAAAATACATCTGAATTTTCAAGTTTACCTAAAAGTAGAGCTGAAAAAGTATATTGAGGGGAACCAAGCAATGATGTTACTTTGATATGCAGGTTTGCCCTATTTTCTGTTTCTGGACGTAGCCATGGGATTCTTAGTAGAAAAATAATGTATTTCAGAGAAGATGGTATTAAAAAGTGCCTGTTTTTTTTTAATGTTTTATTATCATATACTACAGTACAATTTTCATTAGCAGGTTTTCAAGCCAGTTTGTCTTTTTCTTGTGAGTCCTATAACTTCTAGTTCTCGTCATCCATGTTTTTGAAAAGGAGGGAGGAAAAAGCAATTTTATTTTAAAATATGATTTCTATCCTAGTAGTATTTTTGATGCTTTTTAATTTTTTTAATATCTTCTGATGTTAAATTTCTAATATAATGTGTGAGTGCCCACTGCTGCTTCAGCCTCTTTTCTCTTCCTTCTCCCTTTCATGATCTAGTCTACTTTGTGAACAGAAATTTCCCTTTCCATGAAAGTAGTCATGTCAAAACACTTTCTACCAGTCACTGATCTATAGTGGGATTCTATTACAATCCAAGGGATTGCTCTTTTAGGAATCTCATTAAAGTCTGAGCAAACAATATAAAATGAAAAATCCTTCCCCAGGGCAGAAAGGCTGTAGACAATACTGCATTGTGAAGCTAGGTAGGTGGGATAATGTTAGACAGACAATAATGAAAATATCAGAAAGATTTCAGAGCTAAAAATGTGTAACAATTAAGGTCAAGAAAGCTTCCCATTTTCCAATTTCAAACGTTAAATGTAATTCACAGATGACAGAGCATAAACACATAAAACCTTTCATGGTAAGGCATTGGTCAGAGTGGGGTTTCTCATAGACCTTTCATGGATCTGTTGGAGATTGTACACTACTTTAAAGATTGCCACCAAAAATAACCCAAAAGTTGGTTTTTAATACCTTGTTTTTAAAGAAAAGTGGTTCAAACATTTTTTAAAAAGAGGTACATTAACATGCTTTAAAACTCATATTCTATTAATATTTTCAATAAATTTATTGGTACTAATTTTACATGGACATATTATGAGATGATCTTGCCAGTCATGAATCTGTGGGTAACTTCTGTTAGTTTTTGTAATACTTGTATTTAAACACAGAGTTTGGGCTGTAATTGAGTATTTTATAAAATTTGTCTATAGTCAGGTCTTAAGTTTTTTCTTTTACTAAATTTGTCCATCTGAACAGCTTTTCTTATGATGGCTCAGCAGTTTGTTACTATAGTTGCCTCTGGAGAAGAAAAGAAGTGCTTGACAGCTCTTATTCCTGAATGGGTGATGGGATTAGAGGGATGCTCCAGAGACAGGGTGGGGGGGGAAGAAAAAAATAATTTTTTTCTGAATTAGACCTTTCAAAATTGTTGTATTCTTTAGGTACGGAAACTTTTAGTTCTGACATTCTTGACAATTCCTGTGCTCTTCTGGGTGGCCTAAGGCTGCTACTGTTTAGTGCAGACTTGGGAGTTGTGCGTGTTTTTCCTGTTTGTATTTTTGAATGGAAGCCTGAGTGGTTTTCTTTTTCACAAAGACCTCATTACAAGTATTCATTGCCTCCATCATCTCCATGTAGAATCTGCTCATCTCTGTGGCTGCATATTTGCCATGAAGACCCTAAGGGAAAGTAATCTAATGTAACTGTCAGTAAATAAAAGGTGGAAAAAAAAGGTAATTAGTGTCAAAATCTTTAGGTTCTAAATAAAGGTACACCTTTTGTGTGCTTTGGACAGTTAGGATTTTTATTTTGGGGGTAGAGTGCTGTTTGTCTTCATATCCCACTAATGTGTTATTTCTGGATTTACTCTTAAAATGTTAACAAATAGTTTATCAAGGGGATTCATTCATCAAAACAGGAAAGTTTAGCTCTTTGAGGATTACACACTGTCAATTAAGACAAATAGTTATTGGCTGGTGGGAAACTCATGAGCAAGTAATTACCAAAGATGTTCCCTGTTGAACTACCACATAGAATTCATTGGATTTCAAGCGACGTGGATTAGGCTGATAAATTGAGTTGCATCATTTGTACCTTTCTCCACTAAGGGCTCTTGCAGTCTTTAGTTTGCTTTTGCAGTGGAGAGTTGGGGAGGAGAGGAAGAAAAAGGTCTTTTGGAGTGTTTTTTGGTTTTTTTTTTTGTTTGTTTTTTTTTGTTTGTTTGTTTTTTTGCTTGTTTGTTTGTTTTTTAATTAATTTTTGTCATTAGTAACTGAAAAAATTGTATGCAATCAAAGTTCTTACTGAACACTGAGATGTGATCTTCTTTGCAGCAAGAATTTGCCCCAGTTCCTCTGGAAGAGATAAATAATCTTTCATTTTCCTTTTCCCATCTCTCAGAAGAAATCCAGTTTTGTTGAAGTTGTAACAATTGACCAGTAAAAAACTTCTCAAATCTGTTCAGAATATTCACTAAAAGTGCAAATTTGTAAAATTTCTTTCTATCCTCTGACACAAATTTTTTATTTAGATAAAATTTGCTGGCTCTGGAGCATTTGGACATATGTCAATAAACATTATCAATGCTGTAGAAAAGAGAAGATATGATGCCATTACATGCTTTAGCCCAGAAGATGATGTTTATGTTTTTTAGTATTCATTGTTGTAGCTATAAATGAAAGTGAAAAATGATCTTTTGTGCATTCATGTTGTGAAATAAATAAAGTAAATACTAAAAATTACAGTTTTAGAAAACAGAGGGTAAAGAAATCAAGTGCATGTAAATAGATACATCTGGGCCCTTTGGGGTTAAAAGTAACTTATTTTTGTTTGCAATTGCTTGCATGTTGCTTAATTTAAAAAAAAAAACAAAACAGACACCATCAGGCACTCTTCTATGTGACTGTGTACCTATATGGTATCTCATCCCATGCCTGAACACAGCATACAGGAAAAGGAAATGTGTCAGGACACACAGAACTCTCAGGCGGGGCCAGGGCTTTTTTTTATCAGTACTTAGAGGTTTGGGGAGAGTGTGATGAGAAACATAGACAGAAACTTCTAGCACCTCTTTTGACCTCGAAGGGGTGTATTCCATACATATGCTGGATTTTGTTTCAGTGAAGACATATCATCTGTGTGATGTGCGCCATGAAGCTGAACTTCAATTTCCCTGTCCTCCATCCTCTGCTTGAACTGACAGGAGTGGTGTGAGTAGTGAACATGGGTGTAATTCAGAGGGTATAATTTCAGCCCCCAAATTAGTGGGGCTGATAATCTTTAACAGCCTAAAAATAATGTTTTCAGTTGTTTTTGAACAACTAACTGTTTCAATGTTTTTTTTCCTTAAGGGTAAGTTTGTACCTGGGCTTTTACAATGCTAGGTCAAACTGTAGTGTCTTGTTAGATGTAAATTTTGTTGCAAATGCCTGACTAGAAACCTGTGAATAAGGACAAATACAAAATTCCACTTGCTAAGTAGATGGTTTTTGTCATAGTGCTGTTTCAGGAACATTACTCTGAAGTCTATGGACCATATAATATTGGATTATTTGCATGGTATACAAAATATCTGGATTTTTCTCAACAAGGCAGAAATCCTGTAGGCTGGATCAACATGTCACCTTTGATTTAAATGGGTGATTTTCTACAAAGAAAACTTGTACAGTGATCTATCTCTGTAGACATATTTTTGTGTCTAATAATGCAGTACAGTGTCAATATATCTGATTTTCAGTGAGGATGAGTTGTACTTTGTGCTTAGACCAATCTATAAACCTACACATCTTTTCTGTCTAAGCTGTGTGTTTAGTATGGAAAGTTGAGTTGCATAAATTAAATATGCAGTGGCTCAAACAGCAAGCCATTTGAAGCAGTTTGTGAAATCTTTTTTTGTTGTTTGCTTTTTTGTTTGTTTGTTGGGGGTTTTTTTGTTGTTTAGTGGGGTGGGTTTATTTGATTTTTTTGTTTGCTTGGTATTTTTGTTTGCTTGGGTTCTGTTTGGGTTTTTTTTTGTTTGTTTGTTTTGTTGGGGTTTTTTAACTTATTTCTCAGATTTCTGTTCTTTTAATGCATAGATAAACTGATGCAATTTGGTTGAGATATAGAAACACCTGAAACTAATAAGTACCACATATTGGATAACTAAGAAATGAAGTGCATGCTTGGGACTGAGATTTGTGAAGCTACTATCTTAAGTTTTCATTACAGTTTTGCAAGGGCATTTCCTGTGGGTTTGGGAGCCTAGGCTGATCTTAGTTATGGAGAAGCTGAAACTGGAGCCTTGTTACAGGGTTATCTTTCACTGGTCATCACGTGCAAGGCACTCTGACGTTATCCTGTTGTGTTTAACCACTATGTTTTGTTGAATAAATTAAAAATAATCAAAGAGGGTTCTCAAGGTGTGATAGCAATAATTGGTCTGCATTTACTGTGGGTATTTAGATCCTTTGTATGCTTTTACGTATCTGGCTACTTATCTTTTTTTGCCCAAGTTTTGCTATATTGTATGAATTTGGGTATGAGTATATCATCAGTGTGTTATTTGTCATTGATGGTTTTCTTTTTTAATTAAAACCTTAGTCAAATCTCATTAGGCATCTTATATGTCATTAATTTATAAAAAAAATACTGCATGTCTTAAAATGTAACTTTGGTTAATGTATAACAGCTAAACTGATTGGTGGTTTTTCAGATTGTCATTAGTCTTTGAACCTCTTTCTCCTTGGAAATCTACAGCAGCTGAAATAGCAGAACACAGTGTGAAGTATGGTGTCTTTCAGAAATTACTCATGATGCACCACAACAATGACAAACATTTGTGATGAAAACTCGCCATGTCTAATTCTGCTCCAGCAAAGGAAGCGAGTATCTGTACACTGCCTTCAGTGTTCTTATTTAGACACGTATGAGAGCAGAGTGCTTTGTGCATGGCTAAGTAAGGACACATTAACATTTAGGGAAAAAAAAAAACAAAACAGGTGAGACTTGGACTGCAATTTGGTAGGAAATAGGTTGATGAAGTATGCAGATGAGGAGGAAAATGATCCTATTCTATGATGTTACCTAAATACTTCACTCTACAAAACATAAATTCAGTTCATACTGAAGCTAAGAGATGCATCATAAGCCAGGTTTCTTACAGGCTGCAGTTCATCAGTACCGTGTAAAATATTTAATATCCTATCCTTTTTATGTAACCCCTTGGATTGTTCCAAATTTTTCACTATTGCTTTTGCTAACTCTGTTCTGTAAATCTTGGTCGACATGTTCTTAACATATACTCTGATTCCAGCAGTCCAGGTGATGTCTCATGTCTCCCATTGGGAGATAAAACATTGTTCCAGCCAGTCACTTGGAACCAGGAGATTGCTGGCTGCAAAAACAGGCTATCAGCATTTATTAGTATGACATTCTTCACAGGTTTAAGACAAATGAAACATTTAAAAGGAGTGAAGCTGGCTGGGTTGTTTGTTCCTGTTTCTCCTGAAACAGGAGAATGATTTTCTCTTTGACTCATACATATGTTCATGTACCTTTCTATGTATATGCACAGAGATCATGTAAGACTTAATGTTGGAGTTCTGTCTTTAAGTTTAACTGTTTGTGGGCTTTACTAACTCAGAAATGTTAGGCGCACCACTTTGAAGCTGACTGTGGTTTTGAAATTAACAGTGCATAATTTTTGGAAAGGAAGCGAAGAGAGTTTATTGCTTTAATTACAGTGTAATGTTCATATTAAATATATTTATATTTTAAAATTCCAATTTTAAGGAGATTTTAATAGAAGCTGGAGCTGATGAGGCAAAGCAATGCAAAAAGGCTGTTCCAGATGGCATACATCCAGAGGGGAACATTTGTGTATTGACAAGGCTGGAAATATATGAAAAGAGAAATAAGTAAAAAGTATGAGACTGTTGAAGAGAACCCGAGTGAAAATAGTTCAGGACTCAATCTGCTGTTGTAAGGAAAGGAGTAGCAGTATTCTCTACATGCTGTAATCTGATCCCAGGGAAAGATACTGAAAATGGTAAGTGTTTCACTCAAGCAATAGGGAAATGCAGGAATGAGTCAGCAGGGCAGTTGTGGCTGGAATTTGCAGAGTGAGGGAATACAAATTTTGCAAAAATGGGAGGAAAGGGGGAAGATGAATTTATAGTGAAAGTCAATCTTGAGGTGATGATAGAAATATAGAAGTCATTTTTATGTATTGGAAACCATTGTGTGAGGTTTTACATACTGTCATAAGTAATTTGGTGAGCCAGTGATCTAATCTGGCATAATGGTGATTCTTCTGTCTGTTGGAGGATAATTTTCTTCAAGGAGAGCACTCTGTGAAGCAAAATGTTTATCTTTGACTAGCTGCATTTAAAATTAATTGAAAGAAACCTGAAAAATACTATTTAATATTTAAAATCTTTCCCATTGCTTTTTTATGTTGTTTAAAATGACAACACCAATTGTACGAATACCTTATAACTAGCTCAGGCAAAGGTTAGAACTGAGTATTTTGTGAAGAAAAGCGAGTTCTTTAGTTAAAAGCGAACACCAGCTGCTGCCTTTGAGTGTAGAAGAGAAGTTTTCTTGCTAAATGCCTAATTATCATGTGGTGTATCTGCTCCCCTTTCATGCAGTGTTTGTTCAGACTCCTTATTCTGACGTGGTTTACAATTTATTACTTAGTTTTTAGCCCAGTCCTGTTTGGATATTTTGCTTTAGGTATTAATTACTTCATGTGCTTTTTTTGCTTCTGTGCGAGGAAGTCTTCAGTGTCGTGCCATAGGCACAGTGCACTGTGGGAGGCACTTTTTAACTTCCCCAGATAATAGCCAGCAAAGGCTCCTTGGGAAGACTCCTGGGAGCATGGAGAGTTTCATAAATTGCAGATTAATTAAGAATTGCTCTGCTTGGAAATATAGATGTTTGTTCTTGTACTTCATAACTTACATCTGCTGCCTCCTATCTAGCATGGCATCATCCTCACTTTGACCCTGCTGCCCAGAATATTGGCCAAGTTTTCTGTCCAATTCAGAATAAAGGGGGAACGTGGAGTTTTTGTATCTATCTTCTGGAAGTAACAGCAAGAAAGCAGGTTGACAGCGTGACACTGCAAATTTAAAAGAATAAATACAGTGAATTAAAGTGTATGCTGTTTATAACTTTAAAAATATGAGAATTTCTGATTACTCTGCTATAAAAAAAGTTATGCCCCTTAAAAAGTTAAAGCAAGTCTGCTTTTATAAAGAAAACTAGTATGAGATGGTAGAGACACAGTTCAGTGGCTGTATCATTACCATCTTATCAACTTTCTGAAAGCAGTATCCATCCATCAACTACTGACTCATTTTCCCTTATTACAATCACACAGGATTTAAAAAAAACACTGGTACATGAAGAAAAAAAAAATAAAATATTTCTACTGTGACTATGCTCTCTTTGCAATCAGAACATGCTGTCTTTATGTTAACCTAATTTATTGTGTAGTATGTGTTATATGGTATATCTCACTTTTTAGCATGTTTTCTCAGTATGATAAATATGAAATGCAGTGAAATTTACTTGCTACAGTTTTTGCAGAGTGAGCCATTTGAAAAACCCTTCTGAGCTGCAAAGCAATGTGTGACCTTAATTCATTGGGATTTTGAAGGGGAAGTTTTTCAAGGGCACAAAGGACAGTATCATGCCCTTGCCATCAAGGGGCTCTGGTTACACGGGGGTGGGTGGGTTGTGGGGCATGTTCCCACCTGCCCCTCTGCCTGAGCTGCCCAAGTCCCGCAGGGGCAGGGAAGTTGGCTGTGCTCCGCTTGGGAACCCCAGGGCTGCTGTTGGGGCAGACAGGGAAGGAAAAAGGAGGGTAAGAAACAACAAGTATCAGAAATCTTAGGGTGGAAAAAAACAATGGAAAAATCTATGTTTTGTTGATATTTACTTAAATAGAGCTGTTTCCTAGATGATGTTTTCAGTGTCAAGGCATGTTGGGTATGGCTTCCAGTTTACACTGATATAAGCTGCAGGGTCTAAATTATTATACTTCATTGTATAACGAAAGTGGAGCTGCCCTCTGAAAAGCACCTGCTAATATAGGCTTGTAATTTCAATTTTTTACAGACTTTTTCATTCTGTGTTTCAGTAAAAATCTAATCTATCCAATCACTGCTTTAGGCTAATAGCCCATAATACAGTATAGTGTCAAAAATGTCAAACTTAATGAGAGAAGAAAAAAAAAAAAAAGGAGGAATCATAAGTGTTCACTGAAACAACTTCTTCAAATACTTTTCCTCACAAGATCTGTGCATTCTTGTTGCTGGGTTTTGTGGAATATATATTAATCAAATCTGAAAGGAAAAGGGAAAGCTGTACTGCCATGGAACTCTTCCGTGTCTAAAGTACGTATGACAGCTATAAATCTATGATATATATTTTTAAGAAATCATTGACAAAAAACTTAGTAGAAAGTTTTGTGCTGTGCATGTCAGATATATTTTACTGTAGATTGTTGAGTCTTGTGCTTGGCCTTTTTGGAATGAAAACCTGGAAAATTTTGCCATCTGTTGGGCAAGGTGGTCAAATTCTTTGCTTTTAAAACAGTTTAAAATTTCTATTGAAAAGTTAAAAGAAGAGAAGGAATAGATTCTACAGTATTCACGCTATTTAATTGCAACAAATAGTTTAATTACCTGGCTCACCCATGTATGACAAACCCCTGAAATCTCATAGGTAATATGATAGTACACGCGAGATGAAACACCTGCATGTCAATACTTTGGTCAATTTGCATAACTCCCTTAAACTGGAAGGCAATGGAAAATCAACAGCAGTGATTTAACAAGTCTTTGTGTTCACTGCTGTCCTTCCATCTCTTCCATTAATATTTGTTTTGTTTTTCTCCTTCATGCTACAGCAGTAATGCTGATGATGCAACCCCAGACAGTCATTTCTTTGTAATAGCTTTGGGCATGAAATGCTTGATTTGCACTCCTGAGCAGGCTTTGCTCCCCAGGTTTGGATGTATGAGGGATCAAGAAAATGAGGAATTTTCTTCAACCTAAGGGTTGAGGGTGTAATGCACAGAGTTAAAAAAATGAAGGAGTGACAAGTAATGCAGCCACAGTGCAATTGAAAGCAGAACTAGGAAACCTTTTGCTCTAAGTAACAAGATTTATTTAATTCAGTTCTTGGAGAAAAACAAGCAAAAGTGTAGTACAAGAAAAGAAAGAGATTATTCTTAGTCTATCCTACCATAAATAAAGCTGCAACAAAAACTATATGCATAAATTTAGCATAGTTTCTTTTCTTCTGACTGTCTTGACTCAGGGTAGCTTTTTCCTGAGCTATTTAAGTAGTAAATGCAGAAGAAAAGACTACGCCAATATATTAAATATTCTACTTGTGAAGACTCTCAGATCAAAAGTTATAGCATTGACAGTTCTGGTTTTGATTCTATTTAGAATGTCACAACTTCCTCTCCCCAACCCCCTACACGTGTTCAAAAGACTTTAAAATTTTCTTTTAAGTCCATTGTAATTGTCTTAACTAGTATGATAAATTTCAAGTATCTTTGAAAAATTTCTAAAAACCAGCATCACAAAATGATTTTGAGGCTGAGCAATTTGAATCTTTCTTGTCCATGTAACCAAGACTTCTGTGGGAGGAAAAAATCCAGAAGTAAAATTGTAGTGTGGTGTTGCAATACGTAAAATGGTTTGACTCAGGTGAAGATGAATTCATCTGCAGAGAAAAGAGCACTGATCAACCTAGGAATTTTGCTCTTGGATCACAAAGAAGGCTAGATAATGAAGTGTGTACTAATAAAATACGCTACATGCTTTTATGCCACCCTATTCCTATATACTAATATGTTAAAAAAAATATGCTGTCTCCCCAAAATGCCCAAAACCCCATTGAACAAAAATGTGAACTGATTTGACGTGTTCTTTTCAAATAACTTTGTCAAAAAGTAAAGGACAGGATTCTGAAAGTAGAAGTAACTGAAAAAAATAGAAGACGTAAATTCAACCCATGTGAGTAAAATAGTATGCTAATACCAGGAATACCTGATGGCACACGGCCTGAAAATTAGCCTATTTTTACTTTATTTAGAAGCAATATTCACATTTCAGTCTTGAGCTTTGGTTTATGAGCTCATCTCCACAACCGCCCATCCCCATCATTAGTTCATCCCTAATTGTTGGTGAGTTGTGAACAAGTCAGTGATGGAGGTTAGTCTTAACCATCTGCCCCAAAAGTCTCTTCTCTGCAAGTCCATACGTGCATGCACTGAAACACACCACAGGGTCATTGTCCTTTTTTAACAAGCTACTTAAGCAAATGGAATGAATGGGATTAACTGCATTTCTCTACAGAGATTTATTCATGCTTAAAGTGAGATGTAAACTCAATTAATTTCTTATATTAAATTCAGTACTACTGGATTTCCACAGTGAAAAGGGGTTTTTTTGCTTAGAAATAGATCTGGCTGCATTTTGTGTAATGCTAAAAATATTTTGATTCAGTTAAAGAACATGCATTTGGGTAGGAGTTATTCGGGGGAGGATATTGTTCCAACAATGCTGCTTCATCACATGAAGGTATCCCACTATCTTAACCAACAGGTGTTTACATTTAAGTGACTTACCAAGTAAATTGGCTGGTTTTCTGTTTTAGTGCCAGATTTCCCTTTAGCTCTGGCTAGAAAAGAAAGGGGTTGCTAAATTTATCTCTACATCTTTCAGTGTAGTGAATTGTTAGCAGTATTACTCAGTGTTACATAATGTTGCATATGGTTCTATCAAAATGTTACATTCTTGAGAAGTACTTGATAAATGCATAGATTTTCCTTTGCCTTAAGGGAAAGTTAGAGTGACTCAGCATCTATAGAAGGCTAGCTTTAAACTTTGCCTACATCTGTGCATACACATGTGAAGTCAGAAGTCTAATCCATGCAAAGCTATTAATAATTTGATGAGAGTATTTTAACCTGTTTTCTGATAAACAGTACATGAGCATTTGTGCATGAAATGCATCTTTTTAGTGAAATCAGAGTCTTTTATGGAATGTAAAATTAAAAATTATTTGGTTGCTGTTATGTCCTGAAGCTTGCATTTTAGCTACTCTTAATTCACTGTCATGACCTCAATTTCTTTTCTTCCTACTAGATTTTTTTTTTCAATGAAATGTGATCTAAAATGAAAAATCTCTTTCCCATTCATTACTTTATAGCAGAAACAGAAAAAAAAAATGAAAGGACTGGGAGCCAGGTTGCTATTTTAGTTGAGCCAAAATCTTCATTTTTTTCTTACAAATTACAAAAAAACCCAAAAAACCAAACCACCAAAACCAACCAAACAAAAAACCAAACCAAAACAAAAAAAAACCCCCCAAAAAAAAAAAAAAAGAAAGAAATTTGATCCTTAATTAAAATTTTAATATTGTATTTTGACTACTTATCTTCTAAAGCACAGATTTAAGAATATTTCAAAAAGAAATTTTATTTTAAAAAAATATCAATCATTTTTGTCTCACTTTTAAAAAAGTCAGTATGAAAGGTTAAAGGCAAAACAAGGAGTAACCTTCTGTTCATTAAGGATTACTTATAATATTTGCTTCTAACTCTCATCAGAACCATCTTAATCTCAGGAAACAAATATTTATGACTACATTTCTGCCTGGACAGTTCTTGAAGATAAGATGCTCTTCAATTTCTTCATAATTCTTTCTAGTTTTTCACAGACTGTCTTTCAGATATCAGCAATGTGTGTGTGATAAAATCATATGCAAAACTGTTGTAATGTAGAAAAAGATGGAGAATAGATGTAGTAAATTCTTTACATTTTTTCACAGTTGTGAGCTGTGATATCAGAAAAATTCAGTTTGACATCAATAATGTATCCAGGAAATGAACCAAACTTTCAGCAAAGGTTGATCAGCACATATATATTTGTAGATATTCTGTCAGTGTTGCAATTGAAAAATGAAACTTAAGGAATATATATCCTTACACTAGGATGGCATTTTTGTATTGCAGCTGTTGTATCATTGAGAAAAACATATGAAATTAAGTTGACAGCTATACAAGTATTCAAAATCTGAGCTAATAAACTGATTTTCCTCCTCAACTGAAAAAAATCCAACCAAACAAAAAAACTCACCAAAAATCTCCCAAAAGAAAGAAAACAAAAAGCAACCAACGAGAAGAAATCAAAACATTCTCTTTTATGGTTGTGTTAATAACTAAGTTTCCTTTTAAATATGGAATCAAATGCAGTTTGAGAATGTCTTTAGTCATGTTTCTGAAATTCCCCTTTGAAAGTGATAGAGGGTTTGTATTGGCTATATTGTTGAAAAATATTTTTTTGTTAATTTCTTACAGAGGGCTGGGACTTCTGCTTTTTTATATTAACTTACATGAAATGGCTTGACTTTATATATGGTCATGCCAGCAAAATGCCATTTTATTGCTATTTAGAAATCACTTTACAGTACTAAAATATTGGTACAGAACCATATAATTTCAAAAACAGACTCATAAGTGCCATGGTGTGTTCTTTTTACTATGCATGATTTGTGAAATGTCAAATTATAAAAATGTATGTATTATATGAGTATGTTCTAAGTATTAAATTATTCTTTTGGCATATTAATATCATGATGTGGGTCTGTTTGGGAGGATAGGAACTATATATTTGAATTTTTCATTTGATTCAGTGGTGGTCACTGTGCAGAAGGTCTGAGGTGAGTATAAGGCAGCGATGCCTTAGTGTGTTCTGGGATGCTGGAGGCTTGGTCAGGGGCCTCTCACACTCCGATCTGTTGAGTTATGCTCCTTCAAATGTGTTGGCCTTTAGGACAGTGGTGACAGAATATGATTTTAAAGATGGGCTGGATGAGATGTGTTAAATGGAATTGCAAGTCATTTTACCTCTAGTTAAATGAATAGTCAAATCCAGTGTTTGAAGTTTTTTTCTTCTGTTGATTTCAGGGACATTGGTCAGATACTATGTTAAACAAACAAGCAAACCCTAACCTATTCAGGTCCTTTTCACTTTTAAGGAGAAAATATTTTGTAACTGAAAGGATTAAGGCAAAAATTCCTTAATTTCTCTCAGATCTTCCCTTTTATCTTCTGAAAGAGAAAGCATTATGATTTTATTATAACTGTGAAGAGGCATTAAATTAATAAGTAATTTCTCTCTTCCATTACAACCATTTTATTTCTTTCCTTCAACTGTGTTTAAGTCTGAAATTTAATTTTTTCATACGTAAATAAATCCAGTTTTTTTAAAATCTATATGGTTTTTTAGGTGCTTTTGGGTTTTGTGCAGTATGTTTCAAGCTATTTTGGAAGGAGTTTTTTTAATATTTTTAGAGAATGCTTTCAAAAATACATGTTACATGTCCAAATGCATATAAAAAATGAATGAGAAATATTTTTACTTTTTAATGAGAATGGGCTGTGAAATATTTATGGTTAAGGTTTTTATACCAGACATGCACCATGTTTTTTTTTTCTTCACTCTTATCAAATATGTAATGCACTTAAATTTTGGTGTCAGGAATTATAAAAGACATCATTAGACTGGCAAACGTGGCAAACTACTAATTTCAGGAAATCTTCACTTCTGGGGAGAATTATTTTCTTTACAAAGTACTGGGACTTGTTCTGGGAAGAACTATCCAGTTGTTTCTTCTTGGAGCTCCTGGACTTTCACTCTGTGTTCTGTTGGGACATCTTAAGCAATTAGAGTATTTATGTACAGCATTAAAATTAGGGAAAGAAATTATACTATAACAACACTAGGAAACCAGTTGATTTTAAGTGGGGGCAAAAAATGAAGTCTCAGATGAAATGAAGGAACTGAGCATTTTTGCCACAGTCTCAATTTCATTTAATCAGCTTCCCAAGTCTAGTATGTCATGGTTTCTGAGGTGTTACTATTTATTTGTATATTGTTTTATAAGCATAAAGGCTGTGTAAAAGTTGCATGAGAAAAAAAGAGGAGACATAAATTTATACATAGAGAAAGCATAAGTGGACCGTAACATAAATAAACATTTTAAGTACTCTGACACTACATATGTATAAACAAAGTCTGTGTTTCTGTAATACGTCTATGAACATGAATAGTCAGAACATCATTGAATCATTCAGAGGCTGAATATTTTTTCTTCATAACAGCACCCCATTTCATATGAATTCTTACTCTCTCTGTGATCAGTGCATACACTGGTCATTTTTTCTGAGATTTTGCTGATAGAAAGTATATTTCTGAGTTGGAAAAAAATCAAAGGTGTTAGAAAGATATGTGGAAATTAAGGGTTATAGAGCAGCCTTTCTAAACTCCAGGAAGATTAAGGTTGAAGAAGAAATATAAATCCTAACCAGGTCCCATCCCAACATTTCCTGTCTATGGTAGAAATACTGCGAAGAATTACAAAATATTGTTTTAAACTTGCGGTTGCCCTCTAATCTCCAAAAGATTAATCATGAACATTTGTGGCTCTTGCTAGAATTATAGTATCGGTGCTGTTTTGTTCAACAAAGAAATAGTTGGACATTTTCTTCTGATTTTATATAATTAGAAATATCACATTCAAGCTCCATTCTTCCTGTCCCTAAAGTTTGTTTATCAAAAAGAACATGGAAGAATTTTAAATTAAAAACTCTTAAAATCTGTTGGATGCTTTTTTTACTCTGTCTTCTCTACTGTTTTTTGTGTGTTTATTCTTTTCCTCCTCGATATCCTGCAGGTCAAGCTACATTAGAGTGTCTGCTAAGAAACATTACAAGAAAATCCTGAGTGCTTGTTGAGTCAGATTAAACGTTGTTTTGGTAGGGCTGCAGTAGCCTCAGGTCAGGTCCTCCTGATGAGAGTTATAGGATAGTTCTTCTGAGTTCGCTGCATGCTCTCATTAAACCTGCTGTGCTGACACGGTGTCTGAATGTGGGTGTGCAAGAGCCACCACAGCTGCTTATTGTCTGCATGTTCCCAATCCAGCTAACCCCTGCGTTTCCCTCCTGCACTCAGGAGGTGTCTGGGCAGTGTTGGCAGAGCAGAGCACCGCACACATGGTGTTGCCCATTGGGATCATTAGGGAAATAGTTGGTTACTCCAGCTCCGGTATGGAACAGCTTAATATTGAATGTTCTCTTGCTTTAGCTGACAACTTTCTCTGTCCCTGCATTATCTGAGTAATTAACTCAGTATCTACTTCAGAGTTTCAAGAATCTGTCTTTCAGTTTAGATGTGTTAAAAACTGACAAGTAGCAGAGGATCAAAGTAGCAATGATGAATAGCATGATTTCCACTGAGTGCCACATCGGTAGTCAGCATCATCATGCTCTGGTAGTGTATGGTTTCTGGGTTTTGTGAAGGCATTTTCATGTAGAGTGCTCAAGTCACCACCATATAAACTGCAGTAAGAGATAACTAACAGAAGGATATGTGATAATATATCTAATTATGTGAGCAATGCTGTCTGTAAGAGAACTCATGTGAAATCTTGTTTTATATGTACATTTTCTATGTTAAGATTACTTTTATAGTTATTTCTTAAATTTTAGTCAGAAATAGCCATTATATAGAATTAACAGGATATACAGAGAGAACTGTTACCTTACAGGGAAAAAAAGTCCCTTTTTAGTAGATATCTTCGTATAAATGAATGCAGTACTTAAATTAATTTCAAACTACACTGAACTGCCCTACACTCCATACCCCGATCAATAATTTTCTGGGGGGGGTTTGTTGGGTTTTCTTTTGAGTGGGGGTGGGTGTGTTCCTTTCTTTCGTGGGAGCTGGTTTTTAAACTTGTAAAACGTCATAGAGAGAAGTCTTAAAGTTTTGCATAGGAAGGAAATTTTAACTGTCAGAAAACTGGGATACTCAGTAACCCCCAAGTGTTGATGTAATTAAGCCAACTGTCTGGTTGACATTCTTAGTGGTGATTAACTTTTCTATTTACTGTGAAATAATTGTTTTCCTTGTAAAAAAGGAATTTTACTGTTTGCATCTCAAAATGAAGTACAATAGTTACCATAGTGCTAAGCTATGTTTATTTTGCGTTCCCAAATTTAACATGAAAAGTATTTGTAATAGTTAAGCATCAAAATGATTACTGAAGCTACGTGTTCAGATCCTGTCTTTTCTCACTAGACTCATATCAATGAAAAGTCCCATAGATATCTGTCAAAATGAAACTTTGAGGGACGTGAGTCATTATCAGCTAAGAGTGTTTATAGCCTTTGGATAGTTTGCAGTCATTTGGATCTGCAGTATTAATTTTGCATTACTGAACATCATACATGTATTATTTCATATATACCAAACAATCAGTGAATTGTTTGCTGTCCCCAGCTTCATGTTTGTTTTTTTGGTTTTTTGTTTGTTTTTCTGAAAACAAAACATTGCAGAGAAGGTCTTTGAGATAAAATAATTATTTGAGAAAAGTGATGCCAGGTAAGGCCAAAACTGCCTTCAGGCTGATAGTATAGCCTGAAGTATACTATATATACAATAGTGTATTGGTTAGCATTTTTAAAGTTTGAAAGCTAGTGGTTGAACTTTCTTTTTCTTTTTTTT
>VXBX01004732.1:1247177-1265307 GCA_013400415.1 Scytalopus superciliaris | reverse complement strand
TACTCTTTTTTGGTTTTTTTTTAACACTTTTTTTTTTTTTTTTTTTTTTTTTTTTTTGATGCGAGAGATTGATGAGAAATTCGTTGCATTCTATTCTTGAAAAAATTTTCACCTCATAAAAAACTAAGGTTCCTGGGCTTGTTTCACAAACTTATCTTGATTTTTGAGTGTTACTGACTTCTAGGCTTCCTTCCTCCATAGAAATAATTGTAACAGTGCTTATTTTCTCTAGCTCTGTCCCTAGAAGAACCAGTTTCTCTTTACTGACTAAGGAATGGGCCAAAATATTCCCACACAAGGAAGCCAGTGCTAATGGACTGACTCAGTCTGAAGCCCGTGGTTTTTATTGCCCCTTTAAATCTCACTCATGACTTCTAGTAGCTTGCTTCCTTGAGAGACAAGTGCTTCCTTAGGCCATAATTTGTGACCAAAACTATCTGAATTTGCTCAAAACAGGCAAAGTTTTCATTTTTACGAACCTTCACAATGCACAATCCTCTTCTCCTTTTTCCTACAAGGGTGGTAACTACTTTCCTGTCATTCATGATCGAACTAGTGAAAGTAAATTGCTTCACTGGAAGTCTTATGTCCTAACAGAGTAGTAGGGTAGGGCATTCAGTCAGTACCTGAACATGTTTTGTCATGGCAGCTTTTTTGTGATGTCTTCTTAAAGCCTGAGAAGACATTGCTGTGAAGCAGATCTTTGCTGAATGGATCTGAGTTGTAACAAGTTCTTGAGATAGTGACTTTAATCTGGTTCCCTGTTTGCTTCTTGTTATCTACTTTTATCTCCCATTTTGTCAAAGGTGTGATTTTTTTTCTTTTCTTTTTTTCTGTTACATCTGCAGCACCTGTGTGATAAGGTCTCTTATGTTTGTTTATCTTTTGATGAATGAGTTCTGAAAGTCTTTTGCGTGAAAGTCAAACAACATTCGTGTTTGAAAATGTCTTGTCTGAAATACCATTTTGGGATCCTGCTGTTCTGTTTGAATTTGGCTTTAAATGAATTCAGGAAAGAATCAAGTATCCCCATGAATGGCTGACTGGCTTTACTATCTTTTTTTCTGAACCTTTCACCATTAATATCCATCACTTCAGGTGGGGCGGGGGGGGGGGGTAGGGGAAAAGCTCTGTGTGATATGTTTATAAAGTATGAATGCAATCTAGTTATTATATGTTTAGAAAGTATACATCTATTGTAGAAAGTCTAAACCTGTTAGGCTCTATTACCAGTAAAGAGAAAGGGTAAATGACCATAAGATGATGTTCTGTTCAATGGGCTCTTCCTCAACTATTTCACTTTACTTTCCAGAGGGGTCTCTCATCAGCATGGGCTGGGAAAGGAAAGTTGAGTTTCAACTCTCCAGACAAAAATCTGTCTTTAAACTGACACACCATTGGGCTGAGGGACTCCTTGCCATGGGATTTTTTAGATGCTAAAAAGTTTGTGAGCTTAAAATGCAGCAACTGGTTAGACATGAAAAATGACTTTCAGATCAATTAGATTGAAAGATGCAAACTCCAATACAAGATCTCCTTGAGTGACACCTTTCTGCAGGATACCTGAAAATTCTGAGAAATCTTCATACTTGTCCTAATCACATGCTTATCTTTGAGCATCTTCTGTTTACTGATGATACCTGGCTTTGTAACTTGATCTGGTTTCTACACCTTTAGATGGGAGAAAAAAAAAAAAATGTTGCTGACTTTTGTGGATACTTCTCATGTCTTTTGGTCACTGCAGAACAAAATATTTATGGCATGTTTTTATTAAAATAAGGTCAAACTAATTTTTCAATGTTGGTTAAACGAATGCATTAATAATCATGCTTTTTATATAAGTGTGAAAAAATGGAGAATAGATCTAAATAAATGAATGTTACTAATTACTTCATCCTGTTCCATTACATTATAGATAATAGTTTATTAAAACATTTTTTCTGTTAATTAAAAAAAGAAAAAGGCAAATGTTTCATTTGTTTGCTTTTTAAACCTCCTATTAGGACTTTGAAGGCTGATAAGAATTAAATCAAGTACAAGTAAAATGTGAAACTCATGTGCTGAATATGTTCTCAGCTTGTTTCATAGGTGAGCCTGTTCTCAATCATAAATTGCAGTTATTTCTTAATACCTCTCAAGATATCCTGTTACAGCTTTACAATTTTAATTTCTGATTCACACAAAAAATATTGTTTCCATTTTCAAGTGTGTATCCCTGAAATTTTGTGTGCTACTTACAATCTCTAATGTTGGTAGGGACTGGTCATGCTTAGTTTTCAATGCTTAGTTTTAGATATGTGATGACTATAAAGGCTGGCTCGTGTTCCCTACTTTTCAATAAAAAAAAAAATCAGTAACAAATAATTAAAAATTGCAAGTATTTGCAATATGTAAAAATAGAATTGATTTAATTTATCCTGCATGAAGTAATACATATGAAAAAATCATCCAACTGAAGATCAATTTGAATATATCCCTAAATGTATTTGCATCTTAAGAATTTTGACTTTTTAGTACGATATTAAAATGATTATTAAAATACAATTTTTCATTTTAACCAGCATGTGTTGAATGCTGTTAATATTCAGGTTTCTCACATGCACTGGAGTCAGGGGTTATGTATCTAAGGGTACTGTTGAGCCGCAACAGGACTATTGTGCCCTTCACAGGCCACTAACTTCTGATAATCTCATTTTATCTTCAGTGCTTGTGTACAAGAAAGATCACATAAACGTGGTGCTATTGAGTGATGCTGTGGCTGCTGTGAAAGGAGCGTTTGGGCCAGGTTGGTTCCTCAGCAGAAGGGAGGGGAAGGTTCCTGCATAAGGAGGGCTGAGATTGAAGGTTATCCAACTGCTTTTCCAGAGTTGATTATTTCACTCAGGTTTCTCCCTGCACTCCTAAAAGTGGCCCTGTTAATATACTTCACAACCACTTTTGGAATCAGCCTGTGCAGCTCTTCTGCATTAATAGTGGTGGTGTGTCTGGTCATGTTCATTTGACGTTATTTTGATCCTTTCTTGTGACAGTGCATGGCATCACAAGGAGTTGTGGCTCAGGGTTTGGTACAGAGAGGGCCTTGTGATTGCTGTTGAGTGAAGGGAAGGTGAAAACAGCTTGTCGAAGGATAGACAAGGGCCTAGGGGAACTAAAGGGAAAACTGCATATAAAGGCTTTGAACCACTTGGGTGTAAACAATGTATTTGGATTAGGTATAGTGTTATACAAGAGAGAGTGGAGTTTGGATGTGATCACTCCCTTTTGTTCTTGCTAATGCTTTGCCAAGCATTTGTGTAATAAAGGTACTGTTGATGTAGATGAATTGCAAGACCTAAGCACACATCCACATACTGAGACATAGATGGCAGGTGAAGTCTACCTAATAGTATGTTTTTAAAATATTATTTGGCACTTCATGGTGGGGATATTTCCATCTAGTTCTTGGGGGGAGAAAAAAGGTGGAAACATCACTGTCTCTGTGATCAGAAATAGAACAGTGTCCAGATACACCCTCAACATTCATTCTAACTAGAGGAGGGGGAAAAAATTGAACTTAGGGGAGAAAAAAAAAAAAACAAAAAAAAACCAAAACCCAAAAACCCCAAAACCAAAAAACCTAAAATGCAAATACAATCAAAATAAATAAAATAGATGATATAAACATCTTACAACCTTGAACCAAATGCATAGCGAGCAAATATCCCTATTGTGTAAATATGAAATGTTGAGTAGATAATATATTAAACCTCTCAATCAGGGAATTTTCTTAATGCGTTTTCTCCCTTACGCCCCCTTGACACTCTATAAAAATGAACAAGTTATTTAGTTAATGAAGAAAGCATCTTGTATTTAAAGATCTACATATTAATGTGACCTTCCTTTGTTCATAGCTGTTAATATTTATTGCCTTTTCTCGTTGAGATTTTATTTGGTGTTCTGTGACAAACAAGAGTATGATTAGTGAAGCTGTAAAGTTCTCATGGTGGCTGCCTGTGTTCCCAAGATAGCAGCATTAGTGTCTGCAGAAGCATTTAATGCTGTTTATCATTAGTGACAGAGGCTGGGAAGGACCTTCTGTAGCTTTTATCTTTCACCTTGCCAACAGAAGTTGATGAGCTTTGTGATTTAAATGCATAGGTGATGTTGTAATATTTATATTCATTTCACATAGACAAGTGCACAGGTAAACTAATCTTGTTGATGGAAATTAATTAAAACCATGTTCATGTGAGACTGGACAGGCTATGAATGGATATACTCAGAAAAAAAATATAGCTATCAGCACTTCACTTACTTTTGTTTTTGATTAAGCTAATGTTTCAAAATTTGTACAAAAGACATATAGGTTAGTATTTTATAGCTGTTATTCCATTTGTTTTGAGTTTAGGATCTTGAACTCTACATGTCAAATCCACAATGTAGAATAAAAGAATTTTTGCAACTTGTTGCAAAGGACTCCACTTTTGAAAACACTCAAAATGTCTTGTAAAATCATGTGTTTTATGGACCTTCATATTCAGAGCATCTTTTCCATGTACATGTTTATATACCTTGCATCTCCTCCATTTCTAACTCCAGACAGAATGTTTCAACATTAAGCTTGTCCAATATTTAACTGTGCATATCTGGGAAATCATAAACACTACTGTTGTGCCAAAGGCTCATCATACAGTTCTACTTATGGAAAAAGCTGAATTTGTCCAGGTCTTATATTTGACTTCTGAAACTCCATTTCCCAGTAAAGTAACTTTGCTATCTACATTTCACGGAAAACTTGTAATGAAAGCAACCCACTTTGAATAACAAAAATAGTTGTACATTTGTGTACATGTAAATGTAGACATGTTAAAAAATCTTCGGCTATTTCAAAAATGCTTATTTTGAGAGGAAAAAAATCACGAGGTTGTCTTTCATGACTGCTGTGCTAACTTTCTTGTCTTTTTTTTTTGGTAACTGTATGTTGGAGAAAGTAGATTTTATTGATCTGCAGTAGTGGAAAAAGAGAAAAGGTGATATATCTGAAACTAATAATAGGAAATGTTCTGAGCTGAGCTCCTTAGCAAAGCTAAGTGCAGAGCTGGTACGAAGTATATGATCCTTTCTTACCAGCTTAGACAATCAAGTGCCCAGTATGAGATCCCTTTTATACAAAGTACCTCTTTCTTTCTGATGATAGTTACCTTTTTTTTTTTTCCCTTTATTTGGTGATTATAATAATCCAGAATAAGTTGTGTTCTTCTTCCTAATTATTTAAAACAGATTACAGCTGAATTATTTAACCGCATAAATAATGTATAGTCTTCTATAAAATTTTTGCCTCTAACTAGCTGTAGCTGCTTTGATGGTCAAGGTGAAAAGGAATGGAAGAGATGCATGGGGTGGAGGATTTAGTGATATATGAAGCGGCAACTGCGTAACAATAAAGGTTAATAGTAATTTTTCTTGATGGTTTGCATTATTACAGTATTTCCAATAAGAGTTGGGAAAAAACAAAAGGCTTATTGTTCCTTAAAATCTGAATTTGATTGAAAGACGAAGTTTAAAGGCTGAATATTACATATTTTTGTAGCAGCTCAGCTTAACTAGGCAAAGTATAACAAAAGAGTATTGCAAAAGAGAGGTGTGGGGTAAAATGCACACATAAATATGCTCGTTTACATGGTATATTATTACAGGTGCCTTATATTAATTTGTCCTTGTGAATGTGAGAGTGCTGCTTCAGTTTTAAAGTGCTAAGGGTTAACATTTTAACTGCCTTTTCTGTGATGATTTTCATAGAATAGAAACCAGGCTGAGTTATCTTCCATTACATCCCATGCTAGCTGTAGAAGCTTTGCAAGCATTTCAGCTTGACATCTGTAAGACGTAATCTGATCTTTACTTAGACAATATAATTCTTATGCTTTTTTGGAGGAAAAAGGAAAAAAAAAAGTTTTGTGCTTTCCTCCTTTTGCTGTCAAACATATTTGATTCACATTCTTCTGAGTTTTTCATTATTTGGAAGGGTAGCTTATGGAAGAAGCATTACTCATTTCCAAGAATGCCACTTCCTATGTTCTTGTTGCAGTCAGTGGTGGAGTGGAAGTTTCTCCACTGAATTACTCATAACATCTGGGTTGTGCCATCACCTGGATACTGTCTGGGTTTTCTTCTTTTGAGGAAGAGAGCTCAGTAAACCTGTTACTGTATACAAAACTGTCACAGCCAAAGCAGAGACTTACACTTACTGTCTTAAATGTGTTGGCAAAGCCTGTAAAGGCTGATAAAATAGGTGTAAAACAAGACTGCACTTATAGTATGCAATTTCTTATTATAAAGGCAGTCAAAAAGAATACAAAGTTTCTATTCCAAGCTTGGAATGTTACCTGGAAGGTTACTACAAGATGAACATTCTGTTAGGGGAGAAGTAATACCAAGCTCTCCAGAAGTGATAGACTGAATTGCGAAGAAGGTCTTACAGCATTTAGAGAGGCGAACTTGTGCTTTAATCTGTTTTTGATGCAGGAGGAGAATATCAAGGAAAAGCCTATTTTTATGATCATGTCACTAACATGAAATTATCTAAATCTTATATACAAGGCGACCAAATGTTACTAATAGGAGCTTTTACAATGAGCTTTGGCTCAGTCAGCTTGTCCTATACAAAGTTTCAGTTTGAGCTTCATTTTGATTCTTTTTTTATTTCTGAGATATTTTCAATGTTTTCCTTTTTTTGCCAAGCTGCCTTCTGCATTCTTTTTAATCTCCTTCCAGTGTTATTTTATGCTATCTAATAAACCAAGGTTAGGATTAAGAAAGTTCTATGTTGCTCTACAGCTTTTCACACTGACTTTTCTTCTAGACGGGAGGTAAGGTGGAATTCTCAGGAAGCTGCAGTTACCCTTTGTTGAGTGCCCCCACTTGTGGGTGTTTTCTGACATGAATCTAGTACCTGCAGCAGAAGTATTTTCTTTCCAAGTGGTAGAAGACCTTGCATCATCCAGGCCACTTTGTTCAACTTAGATGAAAAGGACAGTATTGATGTGTAGGGCATTTTAATCTTTCTTGATGTAAAGAAGACTGAAGATTCCTAATGACTAAGAATTATAAGACTGTTGTGATTATTTATTGAGCTTTGACTAGAAAATAAATTATTGGCATTTTTAAGTTTAGAAAATTGTTACCTTGACTGAGGATAAACAAATTAAATAAATTTGCTGCATAACTAATATAACCAATAATAACTAATATATCTAATAACTAGCATATCATAACCATCCACAGGAAAAATCAGCATGGTCTTATTAGTTTCTCACAAACAGTTTTTATTGAGCAGAAGATGAAAGGTTTGAACACATTTATCACACTAATTTTGCGACCAAAGATTCCAGGAACTCTACCATCCAGAGCAGAGTCAAATGGAAATGGGCATTACTCTCAGGTCTGAATTTTTTTCCCCACTATTGTAACTTAGAAACATTTGATTCTGTCACTGACAGTGAACTAGATTAATAAGTGTAATTATTTAATAAATCCTTCCCATAATTTGTCTTGTATTTCACATTCACATTCCCCGCAAAGAAGTCTCTGTTTCTTTCTCTGCTGCAGTATAAGAAACACATAAGTTGCTACTGATGAGGCACAGAAGAGGACTTCCAAACTTCGACTGAAGGGTTTATGGAAAAAGTTAATAATTTCATTTTCATTTAGACCTCTTAAATATTTTATAGTCTATTGTTGTAATATGGATCTAAAGTCTTTAATTATATAAGCTTTTTTGAATACATGACCTCGGCTCTTAATCTAACGTGATAGACTTTATGTGGTAGCTGGGGGAATCTTAGATAACAATTAGTGTAGGTAACTTCAAACTTAATGGTAAGAGGAATTTGTTAAGGTCAATGCTAATGCTGCATTAGTTATGCCTAAGACTGATGCATATGAGGAAAACACTGAGTTAAATGAAATTTTAATGTCAGTTACCACCAGTATTAGATTGATTGTTATTTTATGCTCATTTCAAGTAACAGTGCACAGCAGAAAGGTCTGGGCTAAAATAATTTAACATAAATTAATATTTCAGCAGGCTGTATTTGTTTATGACTTATCTGTAAAGAACATCTTAAAAAAACCCCCAAAACAAATATAAGCAAATTAAAATCAGCAAGGAGAAGGGAGGGAGTTCATCCATAAGCTTCTTGAATATGCATTTATTTAACCATTTTTAATACAATCAGGATTATAGATAACATTTCAAAGAGAAACTTTTAAATTGTATCAGAAAAACCTCTTGAAAGAAAAATAAGTGCTCTTAGGTGATACATTTTTATATAAATACTAGGCTAGTCTGTCTTCGTAAATGTGTCTTTGAAATCATCTGATTTCTTCATCTGGTAAACACTTGGGCAGTAAATTGTCAGATGAATGTCATCTTTCTTTTCTTACTCATTTCTGCTTGTTTTGTGAACACACCTGTAATTTCTTTCCCTGTTTCAATTAGATCTAAGGTGTTTTAGTGTGTAAAATGTTATAAATTGCAGTCTGCTCCTCCTCAGAGTTATTAAGGAAGCCTCCATGAAAACCTGCTGCCATCTAACCTAGAAGAGCTTGTGCTCCCTCACTTTGTTCATTTGTTTAGCTGCATCACTGACCTCCTGTGGAGTAGATGGCAAAGCTCTTCTGTCCTAATAAGCTGGGATTGCTATAAATTATTTCCTACCTAAAAAGCAAAAAAAAAAAAATGCTAGTAAGTAGAGAGGCAGGGAAAGGTTTATACAAACCACTTGTGGGACTGGAGTCTAAGGAATTGTCTTGTTAGTTTTATCAGGATTTGGTTTTTACTCATATTTCCATGGGAGCTGACTTTAGCACTGATTTATCAAATTGAGAAGGAAGAAAAAAAAGATTAATCATTTTTCAGATACTAATAGTTTTTTTCAAATGTTTTTAGACACAAACGGGAGAGGAAAATCATGTCTCAGTGAAAAAATGCATTGTTTATATGAATGAACAAAATTAGTGAATTGTTGCTGTCTATGATAGGATGCATTCTCTTTAAAAGGAACCTTTCTTCAGTATTGAAGCAGCGTCTTACATTTTTCTCCTTATTATCCCCAGGATAGTCTTGGAACAATGATGAACTTTATTTTTCTATTAAGTATTTTAGACATTCTCCTTTGTGCACAGGATGAGCAGGATGCCAATTAGAAACAGTTTTTCAGTGGAAATGTTTTTTTTTTTTTTTCTTCTGTTTTTTTGGAACCTGTCATTGCCCAAGCACAGTGCCTTTTTGATGTCAGTACCTTTCATTAAAAAGTGATTGTATAAAACTGCCGGGCAACAACACTGTGATTAAAGAATACACCTACTCTTGGGGGTTTATTCCTGTTATTAATGTCTTATTCCTGTTTGTGTCCTCTTATTCCTGTTCGAATGGCAGATATTAGTAACTGTAACCCATTGTAGATGCCAATTTTTGTTTACAAGAGAATTTGTTTCAAAACTAAATAATTTTTAATTTGGTAAAAATTACAATTTAGGGAAAGTTTTGTAGTAGTAAAGTAACTCTGGCTATGCTCGTATTTGATTTAATTTACATTGTGCATTTGACTTTGTCATGTTAAGAAGCAAAAAGTTTTCAGAACCTAATGAACTATTTGAGGATAAGCGACTGCAGAATTGGGTGCAAGATGAAGACTTCTAAATGACTGAAATACTCTGGTCTGTGTGTAGTATAACTCCTTTTAGGCATGATACGATTTTGGGAATGCCTATAATAGATATATAACCAAAGCTGACTCTTCAGTTTGTATTTTGAAAATGAAACAAATCATTAGTAACACACAGCTCTTCCAAAGCTGAGACCAATGTTTATTTGATGTTTTCTACAAGTAATGAATTTAATGGAGGACTATAGAAAAATATCAGTTGGAAAGAGGAGACCTCAAGAAGTCTCCAGTTCAGCCTCCTGCTCCAGCAGGGTTGCTGTGGCATCAGACCAGGTTGCTCAGGGTTATCTTCATTCTGGACTTGAAAAATCTCTCAGGCTGAAGGCTGTACAACCTCTCTGGGTAACCTGCTTCACTGCCTAAATATATGACTCATAAGTAATATTTTCTCTGAGTTCCAGATGGAATTCCTCAGTTAAATGATGCCTGTGAAAATAAATCCAAGAATTTAGGCATCTTTTTAAAATTTCATATTAGATGTGTTTCTATTTGATGTAGAAGTGAAGAATGTAGGAATCAGTTCTGAGGACATGTGGATTTTGCTGGGTTTTTCCACTTTCTAATGGCATGACATCTTGAAATTGGTTCCATGAGTTTCTTGATGACAAAAAAGCCACAGAACTTAAACCACTCAGGAATGTCTTTCAATAAATCTTCTTTTATATTGGTACAGCTTAGAGCTTTACTGGCTCTGCTTTAGAGTTTATAGATGTTGGTCCTTCCGTGTTAGAAAACTTTGGTGTATGCTGGACATAATGTCAGAAATTATTATTTTCAAGACATGAAATATTTCAAAGGCTTCAGTAAATCTTAGGAATCCTGGTGGAAATAAAATAGTAAGCAGAATTATATGAGATTAAGCTGTCAAAAACTATCTTATTACAAATTCATGAATGAAACAGTTGTTTATTTGCTGAATGGTGGAGGAAGAGCTTATCGTCGTCTTGTTAGGTACAGGGGTTTTTTTCCAATTGTTTGTGCCAATATTTATTGGCTTTCCCGTATTTATTTTTCCCAACAGTTCTTTAGATGTGATTTAATATTTGAAGGAGAAGACAGCTCTTATATAATTATAAAGTAGATTTTTACTGTGGGGTATGAGAAGGTTGAAACAAAGACAGATTGTTGCCTTTTTTTTCTGTCCTAATAAAAGGGTGATGATATATATTGGGTGAAGCCCACAGCTATAATTCTCTGACATTAGTTCATTCATTTGAAGCCTAAATACTGTCCTAGTTTTTCATAATGATCAATTAACTATCTATACTGTATTTCTTTTCAACATGTATTTTTTTTTCTCAATTAGATGCAGATCAGTTGATATTGAACAACATTTATGCATTTACAGTACCTTTTGCTGTGTATTTTCTGGAATGCATGTCTAAAGGTTAACCAAAACAGGTAAAACCAAAAGAAAATTAAGTACTGGCAGTCCTTCTGAATTTGAATATAACTGTCAAAGGGAGCTTCACATTTAAAATAATTCTCTTCTGGAGATAAAAGTGGTCCTGTGGTTCTAAGTGAAAATATGTGCATGCAGGTGTTATATATTGCCAACTAAAAGGCTGCTAAACATTCCCACTCACGTCCCAAATGTGCGGGATCCTACATATACTTGTTATGGTAATATCTCTAGCCAAATGTAAAAGGTGCTTAGGAAATGTTAAGGGAAAGCAGTCAGATCCTCAGATTCCTAGGATACTGCAGTTTAGGATCTTCCTGACCTAGAGGACATGTTTTTCTTCACCATAGTCTTGGAGAGACTTTTAAGTGAATTTCGGTTCCTATGGAATCTATTTCTGTTGTTGTACATCTAGAGCTGTCTATGATAATGACTTGCAGAATTGGACTGTGCATTGTGTAGAAAAAGGACTCCCTCCCACCCTTCATTGTTTAGTGATTTCTTATAATGGTTTCCGGTTTTGCATTGTGAGCAATAGTGAGTTGCTTATTTACTTGTTAAGCAATAAAGATGATATACTTTGCCATATTCAGCATTACAAATGTTTTTAAAAATTATGAAAAGCTATGTTAAGCATTATGAATCTTTGAAGTGAAAAGGTCTTTATCACATGAAGTTAAGTGTAAAGGAAGCATGCTTGATTATTTTGGGGGAAAAAACCAATTTATCTAGTTTAGTATTATTATGCATTGTTTTTAAACAGTGGTGATCTCAGCAAAAAAATGTGATTAACTTGAAGCTGACAAACATTATTTATATGAAAATTTACTTGTATTTAGAAGTGGTATCATCTCTCATTGTCCCTGGGATAAGTGCTGCTTCAGCAAGACTTGGTAAATGAGAATTTTCACAATTCTGCGACGTACTGAATGTCCATTGTAGTGATTGTGCTTTTGTTTCTGCTTGCTCTAACTGTTGAATAAGTCTATATTTGGAACAGGATGAATTCTGGTGGTACTTTATGAAGTAGTAGTAAGTTGTTTGTCTTTAATCCATAACCTTTGTCTCCCCAACTGCTGCAGTCTTTGTTGCAGTCCTTCCAATTTCAGATCTGCATCAGCCACCCATTTCTCACAATAAAATTACAGTTTACCTTCCCCTGTCCAGCTGTGCCTGGACTATAAGTCCTTATATACTATGCAAAAAGTGTTCAGAGGGTCTAATTTTTGTTCAGGACTGCTTCTTTCTAAAGGAATGCATTCACTGAAAACATTGTTTGAAGGAAAATACCATCTATTAGGAAGAAAAATTATTTTTGAGAAAACATACCTTGAAAAAGCAGTATCTGAAAAACAAGGAAAAGTAAATTACTCGCCTGATTGTACAGTCACCAATACCTAAATAAGTACTTCTGCATAAAGACTCTAGAAAAATTGAAATTACAGAGCTGCAGGGATAGTTGGGTACCTCATATAACTAGAATTAATACACCTCTATCTCATGATGTCTTAACTTTTCACAAGCTTTTCTTTAATGTTCTCATGTGTCAACCCTTCTTTCTCAAAACTCATGAAAATGCCCTTGAAAGGAAACTCTCCTTCACAAGGATTTGTTTACTTGAAGCTTTCTCGATCCTTATGCTTTCAATCTCATGAAATAGTTATCAGTTTAATGTATAGCTTAGGAAAACGATGTTGTCTTTCAAATCTGTGCTTGTCAGCTGTTTTCTGGAAAGAGGTGGCAGTGTCTTCCTGAGCAGATTGCATTCATTTTAAGAATTATAGGCATATGGTGAGCATCCCAAGAGTTTTAACATAACGTATTTAAACAAAAAATGTTGGTGCCTCATCATAGTCCATGTAGTTATTTCACAGATTGCATTCATAAAATAGTTGTATTTCAGTATTCATAATGCTACTACATACAATTTCCATATCCATTATCTTTCTATATAATGTAGCTTACAAGAATCCTATTTTCAATATTGGTGGAGATGCTTTTAACATTTTTGATAAAAGTATAAAGGTAAAATGAAAGTCTAAAGAGTATCTTCATAAAACTATATAAGATAGTTAAAAAAACTCAGCAAAAATAAGAGGAATACAGCTATTTTTTATTTTTTTTTTTTTTTTTCCCTTCATTGGATGGGAAGTTTCTAGACATTTACAAATGCCATTTGGAGAAGGAGGCAGTAATAACAGTAAGCTGTACTTGTTTTTAAAAACTCTTACTAAAACTTGGTTATATTTGACTTGTGTATTTGTTGCTTGAATGCATGTCTACTGAAGTTTTCACTGAAGTAGCAACTGGCCTGTAGCTACTTCCTTGGAATGGTTGGAAGTTGCCTGTAGTTTAGGCATCTGAATTCCAGCTCTAGTGCTGCTTCATACAGTCAGTAGTTAATCTCAAGAACATTACCTATAAATGTGGTGAGGCTTTTTATGTTGGTGGTTACAACACTCCCATCCTTATTCAGTGTAGGAAAATAAAGAATATTTCAGCAAGTTACTCAGTTGTAACAAATGTACACAACAGATGTTGTACAAATTTTCATAGAGCAAGAAGTTGTCATGTTTGTACAATCACAGTACCTTGTAAATGACCTATAGATGCCTGGGTTCAATTTTAGAAATGTGTATTTATGGAATATTGCAATAATTTTGTTCTACATTAATGACCTGTGTATTCATCCAGTGGTTTCTATATTAATATTCACAACCATGAGGTTTAAAACAAGTAGGAAAGGCTTTTGTAAGTCTTAAGTTTTATGAAGAATATGCAGACTCTGGTATAGTCAAAATTATGAGCTGCAATATTTGGAATTTTTTTGTGACAAGGACCACCTCTGACTTGCTGTTGTGGTGGAGAGCAAGGATTCAACAGGCAGAAAAAAATGCAATAATCTAGTGCTGAGGCAGAAAAGAAAACTTAGTGTCAAGGTTTGCTGTTGAAATTAATATCTAAAGAAGTAATGGGAAGCTTTGTTGCATGACACCTGCTTAGCACAGAACATGCATTTTCAAGGCATGTCTCATCATATAAAACATGTTTGTTGAGTGCATTTTGAGGCCCTGTAAAAATAACAACTATTGCTAGGTATGCATGCAGAAATGGATCACAACAATGTTGAACTGGAAAGCAGGTAGACTGTTTCATGATTTCTTGCTTCTGTGTCTCTGGCATCTTTGAAAACAAAAACAGTGCACAAGTCTTAAATTAATTGAATCTGACATTGCTATCCATTCTCCATTTCTCCTACAGTCTAGTTCATGTGAACTACAGACATTCAGAAAGACCCTGCAGTGTTACAAGTTCAGAAATCTGTAAAATCACCGCAGAATGCTTTCTCTTTAGTTCACTCATAACTTTACAACAGTAATGCAAAGATTATTGGGACCTTAAAACATGAGAATTGAGTTACAGTTCTGAATGAGGCTGTGGTTGCTTTCTCTTCTGCTTCACTACACTGTCACTTCATCAGTGACTGATAAGTTACCAGCAGAAGTTACCAGCACCCTTCTGTAATTAGAGTGGTGCTGTTAAGGGTCCTCTGAAATCCACAGTCTCCGTTAGCCTCTTCGGAGTGCTTTTAAGAGAAGTTTCACTGGCAGTACTGACTGTGTGCATTAATATTCTATTCCTTTAACTTTTTCTGAAGACAGACCAAAACACTGAACTTCATTCATTAGTGGGAGAGCCCATTGAGCTAAATGGAAGAAATGAGGCAAAAAAGTATTCCCAAAGGATATCTAAATAGGAAAGAATTTAGAAACAGAAAAATAGTATTAAAACATAAGTTCATGCCCCAGTATCCTCAACAGTCTTCATTGGTGTGAATTGACAAATGCTCCATTACAGGCATCATAGACATTGTTACATTATTTCAATTTTCTGTACTGTAGATCCCCATCACTGACATTTGTAACACAGGGAAGTTTAAATAAAGTTTAGAAAGTTTCTGTAAGTGTATAGAACTAAATCCAAAAAGATAATGTAAAGGCATACAATTCTTCCTATGTGGAGTCCCATCTCTCCCTTTGTGACAGTAGCATATCCCTCATTCAGAACGTAAGAGATAATGTCTTCCTGTATATCAAAAGAAAACATGATAATTAGCATGATTTATGTCACAATTTACTTTGTCCTCCTGGTTGATGGGCATGAAGGCTTTTTCCATTGCAAGAGGGAATTTTGTGAGTGAGACAGGATTATTAACCTTCCTGCTGCTCCTGACTGTGCTAAGTGTGCTGCCCTCCCCTCACACCACAGCTTAGACTCCTTTTTCCATTTGGGATTCATCACTCTCAGCTTCTTCCTCTGCTGCACAAGGGTCCTCCCACCCTACATGGTAGTGGTGTGCAGGAAGACAGCTGGGAGCCTGCACTGCCCCCCCTGGCTCTCTATGCCTGTCATGAGTAAGTGTTTTGAGGTTGCTTAAGGAATCACCAGCAAAGGTATTGGCAAAACCAGGTTTAACATAAAAATGAAAGCACAACAAATTTTGTTGGCAAGGTTCACTTTGCCACTTACTAGATGGTTAAAGCACACAGAGAAACAGCAAACAAAACCCCAAAAATCAATCAATCTACACCAAAATCAATGCAAAACTGTCTATGGGGAGGCTGAGCTGGGGCAGGGAGAGAAAAGGATAGGAAAAGGTAAGGATCAGAAGGAATATGGAAGAATCTCCTGTTGAGGTACAATGTTCACAGTAGACCTCTGTGCTAAACTGAGCCCAGACTTGAACAACAGTTTATGCCTAAAGGCCCAACGGCTCTTAACCTTAACAGCACTCAAACTTAACAGTACTTAATAAGTTAAACAATTTAGAAAAGGTTCATTTAGTATTTACTATAACCCAACAGTAACTCTTTTACAGGCCTGACTTCCTTACAAATAAGTACTTAATCATCTAGGAGAGTAACATTCCCAGCACATTTGCTGTAGCATACACACACAGACATAAAGAGTCTCTGTACAACGTACCTGTGAAAAATTTCCCTTGAATTCAGTGAAATACTCAATTCAAATGCCCTTGCATCTTCTCAGCAGGTGAAGGATTGAGCCTTGAGGATTGGGGTCAAGGCTCCATCCTTGGTGTTTGTTGGTGATCCTTTAAGTATAATAAACTTTGAGTTCACTGGTTCTGAGAGGTGTCCCAGAGGGAGATGCTGGTCACAGCCTACTGTGGTCCAGGGGAACTCAAAGGGTCTCACTTAGGACCACTGTTTATAGGGTCGCAAAAGAATTGGCTTTAGTCACAGTGATTTTCCAGCCTAGCTGCAATTCAGGGCAGAACCTTTCTTTGAAAGTTTGATAACAAAAATACTGTTATTCAGGCAAGAAAAATAAGTTTCCAAGGCTGTTTGTTAAAAAAAAAAACAACAACAACAAAACCCAAAAAACCAGGAGCTCGGTAGACAACAGTAATTCTGGGGAGCAGACAGTGTTTCTGATAACTCAAGAGAGGCTGAGCCCCGGTGCTGTTTGTCAAGGCCAAGGCCTAATAAACATTTCTGAGCTCAGAATGCAGTGTGGGGGGTGAAGGCTGCGCCCCCACAATGCCATGCACTTGTGCCTTGGCACTCACCATGCCTGGGCCACTTGGAAGTAATTAATTTATGAACTTTTGTTTTCTTCAAGGGTGAAAGCATAGTTCTGTGCAACAGTTGCACTCTTCATGGATTTTGCTTTCTTTGCTGTTACAGTAGTTTATCTGAGGACGTTTAAAGGTGGTTGTTCTTTATGCTGAATCAGGAAGAAGTCAAAGGAATGCAATGATTCATTTATGGAATTTGATTATTTCTGCCAAGTATTTCTCATGCTGCTGTTCAGAACTTCCACTTAGCTCACCAAAATTTCTCCTGACATGCCAGTTATAAGGAAATAGCTTTAAAATTCTGCTTATAATTGGTAATCTCTTCAGGTCTTTCTTGGAAGTCTACTCTTAGCAGCTCACCCAAAGAGACCCTTACATTACACAGGTAGTGCTTTGAAACTGAGAGCAGGAGAACTTTCAGATATGATAGTTAGTGTGATAGGAATTCATTTCATTATGTCAGAAAAATAAAACTTTGAAAAGAATACATTGGAAGAGGTATACTTATGAATTCTCAAATTGATGAATTATTGATTATGCCTATCAATGCAGAAAACAAATTAAAGATAATGGAAATGATTATTTGGAAAGCTGTGTTCACTCAAAATGCATTATAATCATGCTGTAAATACTTAGACAAAAGCTAAAATATTTTTAAAAGGCAAGACAGACACACTACTTCTGATCCGTATTTCTGGCAGTTGTTAAGACAGCTGCTATACATGAAAATGCATTTTGAAGCGGTGCGTGAATATTTGACAGCAGAAGAAGCCTTATGTTAAAACACAAAATACAAGAATATGAGAATATAAAATTAATTAAAAGTGGGGAGAAAGTGGTTCTGTGTGTGAGAACAAAATGTGTTTGCAGCATTCAGTCCCCAAAGAATTTGGCTGTGGAAAGAGGCAGGCTATGAATATCTGAAAAGTGCACTCTGAAAGTGATTCAGCTTCATTTTAGTTCTATATGTTAACTAGAAATGTCATTTATAATTAATATACTTGAAACAAATCCTCCTTTTGACAGTCAAAACATGCTTTTAAGTATGTCCATTTGTCTTCAATGTCTTTCTAAGCAAACTCAGATAAATTGATTTGAAATCTTGTGGAAAAAAAAATACTTTTAGTTTGCGTTTATTTAGCTTAATTCTATTTAAGCAGAAGTTGCTAGAGCATGTGACAGTTTTAAGGGTCTGAATTTTATAAGTCTGTATGCATCTGTCTGACATAGATACACATCAAATTATTATGCATAAAATCCATCTTGACTAATTAGCAGTCTCAAAATGTCTCCTGAAGTATAAATGAATTATTAAATATTGGCCCAGGATTGATGAAGAATGATTGAAGAGAAAGAATTGCTACTTTAGCCATTATGGATGAGGATCACAAAAAAAAAAAAAAAAAAAAAAAAAAAAAAATT
>VXBX01004732.1:1233759-1247152 GCA_013400415.1 Scytalopus superciliaris | reverse complement strand
AAAAAAGAAGATAATTCTACATTAGAAAAAAAATGTTTAATGATAAGTATAGATTAGCTGAATTCACTTGATTTCCAGATGAACTCCCCAAAAGAAGCATTCTACATCTGTTCCTTCAACAATTCTGTCAAAAGGAAGCAAAGGTTTGACACAGAAATAAAGCTGCAAAATCCTGTAGCAATCAAACTAATTTTTGCATATTTCCTCACTATAAAATGAGATTTTTATGAAGTTCATATGCTTTTTGAGTACAGAAAGTCATGATATGACCCTTGTTACTTTTCTTTCCTGATTTTGGAAGGAAAAAAGGTAAAACCTCGTAGCTTTGGATTTGGTCTTAATGGTTTTGCTGTAAAAGGCTCTCATCCATATTTTGTACTTATTTGGTCACAGAAGCAGATTTTTCTCAATAAAATGTCGAACTCTGATATAAAATTACTATTTTCTTAAATATATGAAAGGAAGGGCCAGACTACAGCAATGAAACAATGTCAGAATGAATTGTGACTTTACACTTTAATCCTGCTATCTCACCAGGGGTCGTTGTTAGGACCCAATTTATCTCAAAATGTGCACTGTCTTTGAAGTAACACCACCCGATGCCTTTGCCTGTTGTAGTAGCTCTGATCAAAAAATCTGTTTGTCACTATATATTTTGTGAAACAATCAATCTGATTCCCTTGAGGTGTGATCTTTGTGAAGAAATTGTGTTTCCCCAGCAGTAAAGGGGGTTGTAAATGAGTTTCAAATGGATGTTTGTGTAGGGCAAAGAAAGAGTTTACCCTGTAAAATGTATCCATGCTGAAAAATGCATTGCATAAGGGAAAGATATGTTAGCAGTTGTAGTTTCAGCCATGTTATCATTTCAGATAAAAACTATATATTTTTAGACACCTACTGGTGTAAGTGGCCTTGCATGTTTAGTACAGTATCATTCCTGTTAGATTTATATGATACTTCATATTTATTTGGTCATTTTATTCACACCCTCTTTAGTCTGCATGCTTATCCTGTTTATCAGTACTGCTTTTACATATTATCAGTTTTAAGGGGAAGCACTGGAAAAATCACAGGTCCTGTAAAGAAACCTGATTTTTGTTGTGCATCTTATGCATCTTAAGAAATTCCAAGCCATGACTTTTTTTTTTAACTTATTTCACACATATATATTTATTCTGTGGGACTAAGCCATAATGCTACAGGTGTTCAAATGAAAATAATTTAGCAATATTTCTGAGGAAGAATATCTAATTTTATTTTCAGGCCAATGTGAAAATTGTAGCTGATTAATAGTTAAATGAATCTTTTTTATATAGTTGTTCCTTGAAATAAGAATAATTCTTGGGGTATTTTAACTTCTGACTACCAGTGTTGGACACTGGTTTCTATGAACTTCTGTAGTTCTCTTCATTTGACATCATATGGTTTTTCTTCTGTGACAACAAATATTTTCTACTCTGATTCCCATTTCATTTTTTAATGCACATAACCTTATTTCCTCTCTTCAGAATGTTTGCTTTCTCTTAACTATGCTGTACAAGCATGAGGTTTATGCTTTTTTTTTTTTTCCTGCTGTGGAGTTAAGATTCATCTTTACAGTTTCATTGTGTGGATAACTTCTACAGCCTTTAGAAAGCATTTATTATTAAAGGTATACTTGGAATTAAATTAAAACAGTCTTTTGCCCCCAAGATCAATATCTACCCCGTTCCTCCTTTTTATATTATATGCCAGTCTCTTAAGAAACAGAAACAAAAAAACCAACCAAATAAAAAAGCAAAATAAACCCCCTCAAAACTCCCATATTCTCAAAAAATGCCAAAGGAGGCAAAACTTCTCACTTTCTCACTCTTTAATGTAAAAACTGAAACATAAATCAATAAATTATCCTGAAGTTATTTTCTTGTCCCATCTTGCTAGAAGACAGTGTTTTCTTAGTGTATCAAAATAAGCATGCATTTACTTATATAGTATTAGCCATTTCTATTGAAATTTCATGTAAGAAATATGGGAACTGTGTTCTTGTTGCATTAAATGTGGATCAGCTGAGGATTATAGAAAATCATCTTACTTGAACCTGAGACTTGCAGAGAATTTTTGTCTAATAAGGAGATACTTAAAGTTTAGAGGGGTGTTGATATAAATAACTTAGGTTAAATTTTCATCTCGATTTGAAAAAAAAAAAATTATACTTTAGATTTTAACAGCTCTTTAAAGGTACTTGAGGTCTCTAAAGAATAATGTAGTAGATGTAAGTCAGTTCTGTCATAATCTATGTGAATCAGTAATAGTCATCTAATACCACTTAACCAGCCAAGCTTTTAGTTAAGAACATTATCTGAAATAGAAATGCAGTATAGCTGTCAAAACAATCTTGCTGCTTATCTTAACTTTGTAAAAGAACTTTTTGGATTCTTTAATACTTTTTGGTTCTTTTCCCCATTTTCTTTTCTAATAAATCTAGAAAGGCAATTAAAATTAATTTCATTTTATCTCTTAGTTAAGTTAAAGACTTTCAGTGCATTTTCTTTTTTTCAGGTTATAGATTCTAGCAAACATTTAGTCACCTTTTATATAATTGTTGATGATAATTATTAAATATACTGTCACATCATGGTGGAAATTGATTTAAAGCATCAAACATTCATCCAAATTTTGGAGTGCTTTTTTTGTTTGCTTCATGGGATTTTTTAATTTTTTTTTTTATTTTTTTAATGATTATATTTGGTTTTTGCCTTTTTTATCCTAGTAAAGCAACTTTGATTACCTGGATGTTATTATGTCCAGCTGTCAGAGGATTATAATTTTCTCTTTATTTTCCCATTTTCAGCTAGAAACCCTTATGTATTTTGTATCAGCAGTTTGAATAAATTGCTGTGTCCTGGTTCTGAGTACATGGCTGTGTAGTGTTTAGTTGCCTGCTGGATTAAATCAGCACAGTCCTTTCCTTTGATTTTTCTACCCTTAAGTGAAAAAGTGAACGTTCTGTCGTTGAGGAGCTTTGACTGATGCTGCCATCCCACCAGCCTGTTTTGTCATCCTCTGACCTAATATCTGGAGAGAAGATACAGGAGCACAGCAATGGATTTTTTTCTGCAGTACAATAGCAGAGTTGCTTGTGGAGCAGAGTCAAGTATTTTGTCAGTCCTGGGCAAATTTATAGCCAATTATTGAGTACAGCAGCATTGTATTGAGATTGATACATTGCAGCGCATAGTGTTGTGTTGTCCACAATTGAGCAAAATAGAATAGTGTCTACTTTGACCTGCAGAAATTCTCAAGGTAGAAGCTGCAAAATCTGTACTAAAGACACCACAGATAACAAAGTGGATCTGTCTGCACTTATGTCATTCACATAAGCTCATCATCATCATGGCTAGGCTTTGCCAACGAAGATTTGAGAAGGGCTCTACCCACGTTTGCTGCAAGCGCGCTGGTGGCTAAAAAGGCCAATGCGCGATAGGCAAGTCCGGTCGCAAAAGGCACAGTGGAAAGTCTCCACAGGCTGTATTGGCGAGGCACGGTTCTTTCTGCGCTGTCTTTTGTCTTCCAGACTGATCCTGCATGCGCTCTCAAAGGAAGCAGCAGCGTTATAGATGGTGTGTCTCCATGCCTCCCAATTGGAGGCCAGAGTGGACCATTGATGGTGGTCAATATGGCCAAGGCTGAGGTGTTGTTTGAGGGAGTCCTTGTATCTCCTCTTCGGGGCTCCTCTCTTGCGGCAGCCGGTGGCAAGCTCACCATAGAGCACAATCTTAGGGAGGCGGTGATCCTCCATCCTGGAGACGTGCCCTGCCCAGCGCAGCTGCGTTCTCAGCAGCATGGCCTCAATGCTGGGGACCTCTGCCTGCTCCAGAACAGACACATTAGTCACATAGTCTGTCCAGTGGATGTTTAGTATTGTCCGGAGGCAGCGCTGATGGAAGCGCTCGAGGAGTCGCAGGTGGTGACGATAGATAACCCAGGATTCAGAGCCATAAAGAAGAGTGGACAGTACAATGGCTCTGTAGACCTTGATCTTTGTACTTTTCTTCAGGTGTTTATTGCGCCAGACTCTTCTATGGAGTTTTCCAAAAGCTCTATATGCCTTTGCTATTCACATAAGCTACTTATTAGAAGAAAGTAATCAAAATGGGCAAAAAAAAAATGGCTTAGGTAGTCCCATTGTTGAGGACAGGGCATGTGTCCATGGTTTTCTTCTAAGGAATTACATTGAATGCTTTATCTTAGTGAGCTAAGGTGAAGTGTTTGCAGGGCACTGGGGACGGTGTGTGTTTGAACAGCAGAGAAGAAATGCATAGCATTTTGTGTATGGCTTCTTCAAAAATAATTTGGCTTTTGACCATTTTACTTGTGTGGGTCTGTGTTTTGGTTTTGTTGGTTTTTTGTTTGGTTGTTTTTGTTGTTTTTCTTTGGGTTTTTTTTAACTTTTGCTTATTTTGCTCTCCCACAACCAGATGAACATTGTCATATTTGGGAACTTCAGGACAAAATGTAGTTTTCTTGTAGCTTTTAAGGTGTGACTGATTTCTCTGTAGGCAGTATAAACACCAAAAGAGGGAAAAAAAAAATCTTCTTTCTGAATTCTCTTGGTTTCTGATGACCAAGGGATTATAAAACATAAATACAACAGCTATTTAAATTGTAGGGTTTATGAGACAGGAACAACTATAATAATCTTTTAGCAGGACTAGACAATAGTGTTACATTAAGGGTTTTTTGTTTGATTAGTTTGTTTTTAGTCAAGTATTAGTAAGGAAATCTCTGTAAAATCTGAGGTAGAATCTTATTTCTTTACACTTTTTCATTTTGGAAATTTGAACACTTTATTTTCTATCTTGTGCATGATCAGCAGTTAGCAACAAGTTGGAAACAATGCAAAAATCAAAAATATTTAAAACTTGATTTCAAATCAGTATTTGTCGACGAGTTAAAAACATTAAAACAACCAAAAAACAACAAAACAACAACAACAAAACAAACTAACAAAAGGTCAACACTACAGCACCGGCAATCTGCTCACCTGGATTTATTTTCAGTAGGGGAATAAACCAACCACTCACCCTGAGCTATCCAATCTCTTAACTTACCGATCCATCTGGGTCTGGAGCGAACTAGACCCTCAGCAACTCATGATCATGTGGGAAAGGGGGGGAAAAAAATGTGTTTAAGGAAATCCTTCTCTTACTGTGCTCCTTAGTTTATCTTCAGCTTTCTGCTGCAGCCCCCGCCTCTGTCTACACCCATCACTGAATTGGTAAGGCTGGACTCCATTTAGGTCATCCAGGTGAAAGTATACTTCCCTGAGAATTTATTAATTGCACCACAAAGCAGAAAATAATTAAGAAAAATGAAGATATATGAAATACTAAAAAACCCAAGTAAGAATAAGAAAAATTTTGTACATATTTTCTGCACTTATTCTATGATAATTTTATATAAAAGCCATGCTAAAAGTGGTTAAAATAATTCTGTGGCTCATGGATATTTCCCATTGGAAATAATGCAGTGAATATGAATATGTTGATGTGTGAGAGCAGCACAACTCCTGTCTTCAGTGGGAATTTATGATACAGCTGTTAAGCCTCCCTGTGAATAAAGGATTAGTTTTTGTGGCGTAAGTTATTTCATCCCAATACAAGCAACACTTTATTCGGTGATTTTGTTTGCGGAGGCCTGCACAAAGATTAAAAAATGTTTACAGTGCAGTCTTGCTGGAAAATTTGCATGTCTCCCAAGGAGCTGTAAAGTTCCAGGGAGCAGTCTTGACTTCAGAGGTAACGCCCCCAAAGCAAAAGTTTCTTGATTTATTGGTTTGTCTCAGTGTAACTGTTTCAGTCCTGGGTGAGAAATCATCTTGCTGCCAGGAGGAAGTTACACTTTCGAACCAGTGCTTAGTGTGATACTACCTTCAGACCATCTGTCTTAAGAGTCGAAAGTCCATTAGAGCAGATTGTAAAGGTACTGAGTTGTGTTGTTAAACTGTTAAGTTTTAATCTCTTAAGGGCTCATCTTCAGATGCTGTGAAATGTGTGTATTCTTTTGACTTTGGTGGAGCTATAAGGACGTGTATCAGTTCAGGATCTTGTTCTCTCCCCCGTCCATATTTTGACCAAGTTAAATGAGAAATAAATCCTCACTGAAGAGGAAAGCAATTTTGCTTCTCTCTTGATTTGGATAAGATCTGGCACTTTGAAGAATTTATTAGCTTTGCAATGTCCTTTGGTTCTCTTTCCATTTATGACAAACAAGGCTTCATTTCACCTCTGATACTTCTAAAAAAAGTTATTATTATAATTTTTGATTATTACAAAGAATCTGTGTACGTATTACTAGATTAAATTTAACCTGAACATATGTTTTTTTAGACAGTGTTGTCTGTTGTTACACTGCTGTTTGAAAACTGTCCAAACTCCAGTTTGGGAAAGAGGAAATAGTGTATAAAGAATCAGACCAAACCCTGCTTTGTCATCAGATTAATCCTAATTCCAAGAGTTTTATAAAAGTATTTTCCACAAGTCAAAGTATATTGGCAATTAAGAATGATGCTATTGGTCAAAATCAAGAGTAAACTAAGTTTTATAATTCAATAAGGAAAACTATAAACATTATGTTTAAATACAAAATAGTCTGCTTTTTTAAGGAGAGTACTTGGTAAGTGGACACACAGAAGACAAAACAAAAAAAAATTATTGCAGAGCTTTCTTTTGGCAGCTTTTATTTAAACTTAATTTAGTTGCTTAAAGTATCTAGGCAAGATACCCCTGAGTCTCTTGTATGGCATAGGACAGTTGTGTTTGAGCAACAGAACCACTCCCAGAATAACTCAACAGTTGGCTACTGGTTCCTTGTTGTTGTTCTTGTTATTATTATTATTATTATTAGTTTTCATTATAGACTTTTTAATTTTATAAGGCATTGAATGAGGAGACAACGTTTGTTTAATTCTCTGCAATTTAATTTGCAGAATATTAAATATTTTTTGTGTTCTTCATGTGTACTGCTTTTACTATGTCATTCCAACATTCACTTTTATGTAATCATGGAGTTAATTTAAAAAAGGTTTTGGTGCCTTTGCATTTCTCAGAAAGCAGGGCTGTAGACTAAGCTATTTGGATAAAGGAAAACAGACAATGGGAAACAGTAGCATCAGGACTGAACAGCAACACCAAACACCCTTATCAAAATTGAGTGAGCTGATAATATTGCTCCCTGTGCTCGGGATGACTTTTTCAGTTGCAAAAGAGGAATCAGTACAAAGATTTGTTGTTCTGCTCTCAGACAGCAGTTCCTCAATATCTCTGTGAAGATACAACTTTTCAAAAAGTCATAACTCACTTTACAAATTGTGAGTTTTGTAGGCAATTTTTGTGCTGCCTAAATGATGTTGTTCAGTCATTAATTGACAGTGTGAAAAACAAACCATTGTTTTTTCAGCTGATAGATAGACTGAATAATATTTTCCCATCACTAATACTTTTGATGTCCTAGACGGCATTTTAAAGGTACTTGGCAAGTCTATTTACATGAGACGTGATACATCACCTGAATTAACTGTAGTGGAGCAAGAGCAATAAACAAAAAAGTAGATGTCTGACTGTCAGAGCAGTTTCTCAGTACATAAAAATCAGGCTATTAGAAAGGAAGGTACATGAATTATAGTTTCTTGATGGCCTGTAATTGGGTTTGGACAAATATTTTGAAGGCAGTCATATTTTACATATTGAGTACTGTCTCCTAGAAGAGAGGTTCTACTCCAATCCAACTATTCTTTTCTCAAGGCTTTGTGATGTGTTACCCCCTTTACAGCTAATATATTCCTTATCACTCTAAATCTGCTTTTGTGTTCCACAAAGCATAATTCATAAGAAACTTCATGCTTTTTTCCCCAAAAAACATTTTCTTCTGAGGTATTGTTCTACTGCTTCTAACAACTGTCATTTGTTTCTCATGTAAAATTAAAATCTTCTCCAACTTTTCCCTATATATTATATTGAAATATTGATGACATAGCATTCACTGGAAGGCTGATATTTCTTCTTGCAATAATTTGAAGTTTTCACGTTAAATAACAACTTCTTGTGTCCTTCTCTAGTATTTTATTATTTTCAGAAGAGTGTAGTCTGGGTTAGAAGCAATGCTTTTCTGTATTATAAATTCTCTACTTAGTTTAAGAGTCAATCAGGTAATGCTAACAGCTTCCTTGCTTGTATAGAAATGTATATATTATTATGTTAGCCTCCATGTGAAAGACAGCATGCTTGTGCATCAGCAATAGGAGTTTTGAATCCTCTCTGTGTCCTGTTATCCTCTGTTTTGTTGATTCTTCATTCATCATGTGCAGTCAAATAACAGGGAAAATTAATTAACCAACTATCTGTAGAGAGTAATTATAAAAATTAACAAGAAAAAAAATAGAAAGGTATGTTTTTTATTCTTTAATTACTGATTTGCACCATTTACCATTCTTCTACTAAACATTTTTATTTTCTATTTTAAGTAGAAATGTAATGTTTCTGTAGAAAATGTTAACAAATTGCTGTGTGGGCATTACTATCCCACTACTTCTTTCCTCGAAGGTTCCAGAACGTGTTTCACTCTAACGTTCTTCCTACAGAAGTGTTTACTCTGAATAGTACCCAAGACCAGGAGCTTCAGTTTTCAAGTGCCTCTTGCAGATACTTTTTTTTTGGATTGGCTTGGTTTTATTTTATCTCATATGCTGGTGTATTTTCATATTGTATCAGAGGAAATTCTCTGCTAAATGATCAGTTCTGGTTATTGAAATGGAAAATATTTGAGTAGCAAGAATGATAGATTTCTCACGCAGAATGAAAAAATGGGGAAAATAAACTATTGTCTCTGGCACGTTCAAATATGATTCTGAAGGTTTACATGCAACTCTGGAGAAGTATGTAGCAGCAGCATGTTGTAGGAACATCAATCTTGGGAAGTCACTGAGACAGACAGCCAACAAAGAGTATAAACCCAAGGGAGTGCCAGAGACTACTTATCCCTTGATGATTTATATTTCAAAAATGAACATTCTGTCTCTGCTTGGCGTCTTTAGTCAATTTAGTGCAAATAGCCCATGAACGTGAGTATGCAAGGCTTTATATATGTATGTAAAGTCTTAGGAGAACGTGCCCCCACTCTTTTTGATAATATGGTTTTATTCATTTCATAGAGTAGAGAAAAAAGGTCCTTCATATTTCTGTGGATTGCCTCTGATTTTTATGTTGTAACACTAATAAATTCTTCTTAGCGCAGTAATAGAGAAACCTATGGAAACCTTCTTGCCCTGTGGCTCACTTCTGATCTTACTAGCTTTAGGATTGATGAACAGGGCCATTTCTTAGCCTTGTATCTTATTTTTGTAAACTTTGCTTTTGGTTATTAAGTTATCAAGAATACACATAGCAATACTTCCTCTCTCACCTTGGCCTTAAGAACACCAGTGCCAAGGATGTGTAGTCACAGACTGAATGACTTTCTCCTGGTTTCAGCCCCTCAGGTCTTCGTGGGGTGTAGTTACAACTGTGCTCTGAAAAATTATTCAGAGAAACCCACTGCAATGATTTCATAGGAATTACACTCTAAGGAAGTCTTCCTGAACTTTGTTATTGTTCACAGAGTTGATTGTGTTCATAGCTGAGGGAATCCTTACAAGGAGAAATACTGTTTGAGGGGCAGAGGTTTCTCTCCCATCTGTTCCACCTGTCTGGTGAAGGCTGGAGAGACATTTCTCATAAAGCTCCTATTGATCGCATTGTTCTCCTCTGGACCAAGGTGGTTGTTAGCCTGGTAACAGTTCCATGGTCTGATTTTTAGACTTTGTATGTCCCCTTCACATCACCAGCCTTAGAGTCTTTACCCTCACACACATGCACACCCCTCAGTTCCCGGGGCTGACATGAGACAATCCTGCTGTTGCTGAAAAAAGACCGTCTCAGACTGTGAGGCCGGTAAAGTCCATCTCCTTCCTCAGCCTGCAGGAAAGGCATGACAATGATAGGAGGAAAACTTTGTTCCCCTGCTCTGTCAGCTGTGACAAGGGAGGCAGGTCTTGGAGGAGCTGATACATTTGATGCAGGTCAGTTCCCAGCTCAGGCTTTGAAGCTGTCTAGAAACCCAGTACTGCTTGATGGAGGACCCTGAAAGAATTCATCTCAAGAGGAAATCAACCAAAACAACTTTGCAACCTAAGGGGAAAAAAAAATGGGGGGGAGGGAATGGGGGGGGGAAAGATAAATACTTTTGAGAGTGCTCCCAGGAATTCCTCAATTATTTCAGGAATATAAAGGAATGATAACATGAACTCAGCTTCTGCTTTGCAAAGGCAATTCAAAATTATGCTGCTACTTAAGGAATTTGGAGGATGTATTTATTAGGTAATCTGAAAAGTAAACATAATACTATGTGTTAAACAGTGGAGAGGCTTTATCAACTCCTTCAAAGCTGAGGCAATGTGTAAGTTTTGCCTGGATAATTAATAAACATTATTTTTAGCCATTATGGAAAGTGCATTCAAGTCAGTGAATGCAGTGAATTTAAAACTGTATCTCTAACAAAGCAAATGAGTCAAGTCTTTGTAGTCTAACCCTAGGCTTTGAGTTGTTACAGTGCTACAAAGAGAATCCAGCTGTGGGAAGCTTTCACTGAGTAAGTTTTCTTTAAATTGTAATCCTGTATGAACTGTAACAAGAGTAGATTCAATCATCAATTATTTGGGGGAAAAAAAACCAAAAAACCTTTATTGGTTGTCTGCAGATCATTATTTTGTCAAAATGAGCCGATGTGAAGAAAAGGGGGTAATTTTGATGCCAGCATTCCAGTAGTGCTGCAGTTGGTCTTGCTGTGCATAGTAGTGAGCTGAAGAGGTTAATATGAAAGACAAATTGCTATGCTTTTCTGTAGTCTTCATTAATGATGTACTTCACCAGCAAAAGAAAAAAAGACATGTGGGAATGGTACCAGCTTGCAGGCTGAATTGGTATTCTGCTGTGCACAGTGTTTTTTTACTCACTGGCAGCAAGATGACTTGTTTTTTCCAATTTTTGATGGTAAAGGGTCAGGAAACAGTATTAACTAAGGCAAGCGATTAGAAAGAATTAAATTGAAAAGTTTTCTCTGCCTTGCAAAAGTCAGCACTGAAACCATTTCATATTTCTTAAGAGTTATTTATCATTTCACTCTTAAGTGATTTCCTTCTATCCTCTACCCCCACAATGATAAACCCCAAGTGCCACATGCACAAAGGACATGATTTGATCCTCAAAGTTGTTGCTTTTTATTAAGTTAGGAAAATATTTCTTAAAGCACATTTTGAGATATTTCGTGTTTATTTTGTATGTGCAATAAGCCTTGTAGTTTTTAAGAAATGGATTTAGATATACAAGGAATGATGAAATGTATTTTTTCTGAACTCTGTTATCCAACAACTCAATGCTCTGAAAAGCATTTTGGGAAGTCAGTATGGCAGTTGATACAGCAAAACAGCAGCACTGGCTTTCTCAATTCTGAATTATTTCCTTGCTGTTCTCGAACAATACACCTGTCAGTACTTGATCTCAGAGATTTTCAAGCGTCAAGGGTCCCAGATCCTCATTAACAATGGTTTCTTTAGAAAAAAAATCTAGGAATTTTTATCATTTAATTTTTTAGTAAATGTCACTATTTTCTTTTTCTCTTTTAGGTGTAAATGGCACAAGTGATGTACACTAGGTTTTTCATACTTTTCTGTTCTTTCATGGAGAAGGACAAGGTTATTAAGAAGTATTGAATTAATGCCAATGGGACCTTTTGAATTCTTTGTATTAAAGGTTGTATTCCAGTGCAAATTTCAGTTTTACAAATGAAAATATTTTGTTTTCTCTATTTTCTAGGAATATATTGTAGGAATTACTGGTTTTTTTCATTTATTTGCAGTGTCTCCATGCTTGGGTCTTGGAAGAAGGAAGGTATTTTTCACTCTTCCTTGTATTAGGGTGTAGTTTTAGTATATGCTGAGGTAGACAAATAACCAAAACAGTTCTTCTAAGATTCAGTCTTGAAATAACTTACCCATTCTATGTTTTTTTAACTGAGTACTCTCCATACCTGTGTTAATGATTTTATTTACACCCACCACACAGACACACACACACACACACACACATACACATACATGCCCTGAACACAGTTTTGAAAAAATAAAGCATAAAACTAAGGAAGAAATGCTTTTGGAAGTGATGCATTTGAAGAGATCCTATCAGTCTTAGACTTTCAAGAATATAAAACTATAAAGAACCATTTGTCCTATCAAATATCTTTTTCTGTAAACATGGGAACTATAATTGTGTGGTATTACCCTTAACGCATTTGGGGGGTATTTGCTATGGGCAGAGTGCATAATTAACAATGTACTTTTGTTGTTATTTTTAGACTAAAACATATTGTTACTGTTTTGTTCAGAAGAGTCCTCAAAACATTTGCTTTCCTAGTGACTTTGGAAATGAAAATTTCAGTTTATGAGATCTAAAATAAAAATTTTAAACAGGATTTAAGGGAGGATTTTTCATACCATGATTGAAAAAAATCAAGTTTTCCATTCATAACTGAATACTTGTTTTGAAAAAAAATAGCCTGTCTATTTATTTTGGATTCTAGAGATATATTTATATAAATGTAAAAACATTTATATACTTTCAAAACTTGCATCTGTTAATTACTGAAGACACTTTTTCCTCATTAGTTTTCCTGTATAATTGATGAGAACTTGAATAGATGGTTTTATCAGAACTTGGTCAAGGAAACATTTTTACAGTCTATGCTGTATATAACACTGTGAAAAAATTATATGTGCATTCTTTAGAAAATAAGATAGTATTTTACCAGCTTCTTTTTTAGTGCTTTTTGTCACAGATTGGTCTTAAAAATGAGAAACTGTTTTACTGGCTTGTCTCTTTATAAATATGTTGCTATTAAAAATTCAAACCAACTTGCAGTGCACAGCACTACTCTGATATTGTAGTTATACTGTGTAGAAAAATTACAGCAAATTTTGTCCTGCTTTGATGCTGAAAAGGTTAATTCCCCTTTTCCTCCAGAGTTCTTTGTCTTTCCTTTCTGAACCACTGATATATACCAGTCTTCATCTATTTAAGCTAAATATGTAGTCATCATCCCATTACATNTTTTTTTTTTTTTTCTGTTGCTTTGTCACAGGATAGTGTAACTTTTTTTCACTGTTTGCTTTCCCTAATTTTTATTTCCCCTTGGTCAGTGAAGTTACTTTATACTTGAAAAATATTGATGAAGAGTCTAGTCCTTAGACTCTAAATTCAAGCAGAAATACTTGGTTTTGTAAGTCATTACAGGATTTTTTTTTTTTTTTTTTTTTTTGGTATTTTGT
>VXBX01004732.1:1200964-1229222 GCA_013400415.1 Scytalopus superciliaris | reverse complement strand
CCCCCCCCCCCCCCCCCCTCAGGACATGTCCGCTTCTCTTCCAAGTAGCTTTATTTCAATTCACAGTGGCTGTATACTTGCACTGAGTGAAGTAAGCTCTGTCTCCTTAGAGTTGTCAGATCTTCACCTTATCTTACCAGAGAGCTTCTGTTTCACTCTTCAAACTTGTCATCATGTCAAGCACTCTTAATATCTAGAGATGTCTTCACTTCATATATCACCAATTTTTTTTGCCTCAGGTGGACCACAGGTCTACACTGCTATATAGAGGTGACAAAAAAACCCAAACAAAACAACAAAATTATATAGACAAACAGTGTGGTTTTGTGTTACTCTTTTTTGTCAGGTGGAATGCAGATCCGTGAAAATGAAATATAAATTATTTTCTAAACCTACAGGGTAAAAAGAACTTCCTGGAGATAATCTCAAATAAAGGTGATTCACGTATATTTTTGTTACACCCTTAGGAAAAAGCATTGCACAGAAATCCTTCTAGAAGGAAAAGTGCAGCACTGCTTAATGAGACTTTTGAATACAGACACAGCGTTAAAATAAAACAGAAAGACTGTTAGCATTCCTTATTTTACTTCAGAGGCAGAACATTGTTACATTTTAAGCCATCATCAAATGCACATTTGCTGCTTGGCAGCTGGAGGTGTCAGATTGTGTGGAATTGGTGAGGTGCATTTGGGAATGATTTGTCTGAATGTAGCAATGAACTTCACAGCCAAGGGGAGTTTGTGGCTGGAGGAGAGACGGAACTGGAGGACTGGATCAGTAGCCTGACTAGCAGGCAGGCAGGGGGAGATGGAGGGATTTCTCCACAGTGTGCCACAGGAGAGACTGTAAGGGAGGAGGAGAACTAGGGATGCACTGGGACTGACAGGGAGTCCTAGCTCAGGAAGCTAGAGGAGGGAGAAGCAAATGCAATGGTAAAAGTCATACCCTACCAAAAGGTGGAGCAAAAAAAACCCGAGTGAGAAGTCGGTTACTGTGGCTGGAAGTTCAAAAATATTGCAATTACACTTTTTTTTAAAGATATTTATAATAACAAATGAAATGTTTAACCTTCCAGAATCAACTTAGAGTGCTTGTTTTTGGAACTGATTTATGTCATATAGTTGTGTTTTTGTTTAGTGTTTGCATAGGTGTCTGAACCAGAGTGAAGTGCATAGAAAAGATCTATTGTCCTGGCCAGCAGAGCATGTAAAACCCTTTTCTATTCATTGTTTAGCTGATTCTCTTGAAACCTAACTTATCTTCTCTTTAAGAGCTCACTTGGGTTTTCAGTAACTTGTATTTGTAAAGTTTCTCCCCTCTGGGGGATATACCAAAATTTTTTCAAGGACAGTTATGGGAAAATGTTTCCAATTCAGTGTACTGAGTCACACCCATTATCTGAAATAATGTACAACCTCTGGCCCATTCCAGAGATTTTGGTCTGCAAAGGCAAATTACCTATTATTATAGATGCCTGTATTTTATAATTGTTATAGAAATAATTTTACTTGTGGCATTACATAAGGTTCAGCTATAATGTGTAAGTTAAAACATAGTTTTGTCACAGATGAAAGTTTGTCCCTTACATTATGCCAGTTACTCTTGTGTTTTTCCATAAATTACAGTCACACTACATTATGCAGTTACTCACTTTGCAAATGGTCTAAGGTAAAGATAAAGCACAGCTGCTCCAGCTTCTACAAAACATGAATATTTGCACCAAATGAAAATTGTTGATAGCTTCAGCAAACAAAATTTAATACATTATTAACTTACTGTAATTAACTGGCTACTAGCCAATGATGAAAGCAAGCAATCAGATAGCTTACAGTGTTTCAATTTTATTTATTTCAGTTAATAGCTCTGATAAACAAGCATTTTATACATGCTCAGGATTCAAAATCGTTCCCTCACGTTTGGTGCTTCACAGCCTAACGAGACTCATAAGGTTGCTTTCTTTCTGTAAGAAAGTAACAGCTCCGCTGGCACTTTGTTCTGCGCATTTCCAAAATGAGGAACTTCTCAAGTCTCGTGTGTAACACTTCTGATATAGTTACATTCCTTTACTCTCTGAACATGTAGTCACTTACAGGACTCTGGCAATATCGGAGCTCAATTAGTTAAATGGTTATGTGAATCATCACATACTCTTGATAATATCTGTTGACTGGCACCAAAAAACACTGGCACCAGCAAACAAGATCCGACTGATACACCATGGAATAAGAAGGTATGAAAATGTAATTATCCGTATGTGACCCTGAACTCTGTTCTTGTCTCTGAAGAGATCATTGCATATGTGTTATCATTTGTATTGGGGTGTTTTCTGGAAGGTACAAGGATGAAATTGAAGAAGTGCTTCAAAGAGTTCATAGAAGCAAAAATTAGGTCTACTGTGAGACGGAATAAAGCCCTGTCCTTACTATCTGAGAAACTGGAGTATTTCCAATCTTTGTCTGACAGCAGGTGGCATGGGATGAGGATATTTATGCCTTGCAACTAACTGTCATCTCCTGTACCAGCTACCTCTCTCCGTCTGCTCAAGTAGATGCTTCAGCAGCAGTGTCCTCTAACCTGCCTGCTATTCCTTGTTGCACTTGCTGCTGCAAGAATAAGAGACATTGAATTGTTCCTTTGTTCTTCCTCTTGTCATACCCTCTATATCAAATGTCTGGGGTAATGCCTTCCTTCCTTCCTTTGCTGCTAAAGAATCTCTCCTGTGGGAGATCTTGTTTTGATTATACAGTACCTTCTTAAAGCAAGCAGCAGGCAAACTAAACCCCCTCCTACTTTTCTTTAAAACCTGAAAGTTGTTAACAAGGTATTGCTCAGCAAGTCATCTCACCCATACATGTTATTGGAGGACAAAATATTCCCTGAAGGCTCCTTCTCATCAGTTTGTATTTCTGCAAAATTTCCTAAATAGAAAATGAGACCTCAGTAGCAGGAAAAAAAACAAAACAAAACAACCCAAAACACCTTCAATGCAACAATGTCTGGAAGTGCTTGTTTTAATTATATGTTGTCATGGGAAAACTGAGTTGTCCTAATGAAATGCAGGTATCCAAAGTACAAAATCAGCCCCACATTGAATTATGCCAATTATGCCAATTCTGTTTTCAGCACCTCTGAATCCTGCAACAGGGTTTTAGGAAATCCCAGCTCAAGCAAGTGGCAGAAAACATAGGCATAATTGTGATAACATTTTTGTGACCATGGCTGACAAACCCTTTACAAAGTGTCTGTAGTAAAGTCCCATCCTAGCCTAATGGGTCTTGGAGATCTAACACTGAGAGCACAAACCACAGGCTACACTTATCAGTTCCAGTATTAAGTGATTGGTTTCCCAACAAGATATTCATCTTCCAAAATTCTGCCTGTTTCATCTAAACTAAAATCCATTAAGTATCCAAATAATTTGAACACAAGAATATTCTGGAAGTCTGAGCGTTAGCTTCAGATCACTGAAGGAGTGACCTTGAAAGGAAATAAATCTGCCTAATCTATTCTTCTTAGTATTCCATAAATATGTGAAGGAATAAAATGGCTGTCAGAGTTACAAGATTCTACCAGCTATATTAAATGCACATAGAACGCTGGAAAAAATGTTTTGCAGCTTTGCTTTTGCTGCCTCCTTTGCTTTTTGAGGGAGTGAAGGGACGGGCTCTAGCCTTGATCTACTCTGCATGATGGTTGAAAGTTAAATCTTAGTGATGTTTCAGTTCCTTGAATTTGATATTCTTGCTCAATGCCTATATAAAAGGATATTTTTTAATTGCTAAAAGGAACAGTAGTATTTATAAGATTTAAGTATTGTTTTTACTCTGATGCAAATTTCAAATAATTAATGCTAATTTCACAGATATTTCTGCATAACGGGATGAATACAGAATGAGTTAGGAGGTGAATTTATAGTTTGACACCTATGCTACATTTACAAAGTAGATTAACCCAAACTAGACAAGGTGCTTCTGGGTCAGAGTAAAATCTCTGAGTCATGAGCTCTGCTGATTCCTGCTGGGCAGCTGAAGAGGATCTGGCTGGTCTCTGTCCTTGCTCTCCCTTAGCTGACAGCCTCTATCCAAGAAGTGCAGATGATAGAACAGTGGCATTTCTACCCCAGAACTACAGTAGTATTAGGGTAAACCAAAGGACATTTGAGTTTATACATGACACGATGAGACCCAAAAGGTCTGAGTCACAATCCCTGCAGGATTTAGCTGCAACATGTTAAGAAATTAAGTTCTGCAAACTGTTGGTTTATTTTAGCTGCCTAATTGGGGTAAGGGGTGGGACAGTAACCTCTTCAGCTGCTACAGCTTAATCAGGCAAGAATCATGAATCAGAGCCATAGAGCTTCTCACCTGTGAGAAGTGAAGTGACTTTAATTTACATTCTGGTTTATTCCCCTGTCCTTCCTGCTTTATACCATTGGGTTGACTTGTCCCAGTGAGTTGCTGGCTCCAAGAGCAGTAGCTTCCTTAAGAAGCAAAAGTTGTTAGCCTTTCATCTATGTTACAGGAGATGAGGATGCAACTTGAACTTGTAGCAGCTTCAGTGGATGGGACAGGCACATAGTGGGAAGGGAACAGTCTCTCTATCCCATAGTTTTGAATGCTCTGGGTTCTCATGGAGGAACTGTGGTTCTGTCTGAGATTTGTAAAAGATGAATCACAGAACTGTGTAGGTTGAAAAGGACCTCTAAGATGATGAGTCCAACCATAGCCCAGCTCTGCCATGTTCACCACTAAACCATGTCCCCAGGCACCACATCTAAACAGCTGTTAAGTACCTCCAGGGACAGTGATTGCACCACTTCCCAGGGCAGCTTGTTTCGATGCATGACCACCCCTTTCAGTGAAGACATGTTTCCTAATACCTAATCTGAACCTCTTCTGGTGCAACTTGAGACCATTTCCTTAATGACTAGGCTATTTTCAACCCTGACTAGGTTATTAACTCTCAAGGTTGAGTGAGACATGCTTCAGAGAAACAGTTCAGTGGAGAATCCTTAAAGAATGATCTTCCATCTATTGTAGAATAATTTGAACCTACAAAGTGATTCTCTTATTCTGTATATAAGTCTGTCTGAAAGAAATATTTGTCTAGAGATTGAAGAGTGGAGGTTGTTTTTTTGGTTTTTTTGGTTTTTTTTTATGTGTTTTGTTGTTGTTGTTGTTGTTTTGTTTGTTTGGGGTTTTTTGTTTGTTTGGTTTTTTGTTTTTTTTTTTTCCTTTAATTATTTTGTTTGCATTTTACAAAGACAGTATGAAGGCTCAGGCAGTGTAAATTTCACACCGTATGGTTCTGAGTTTGAGTTTCTTTTCCATATAATGCAAACTTTTTTTGTTGTTTGTTTGAGTGTGAGTAGCTGAATTCTTGACATGACATTAAGGAAATGTCAAAGTAGACATCTATTCCTAGTCTATAAGTCATTATGTAACAACTTCAAAGGTTTGACAACTACAAAGGAATGAAGCACAAACACCTTGGTATTGATTTTGTCTTTTGCTTTGTATCTACTCCATTAAATTCTATTGGCATTGACAACTGCTGAACTCTTCTTCAAAATTCTGTGAGCTTCCAGTCTCTAAGGACAGCTTAATTTCATTTTCCACACCTTTTTCCTTCTAAAATCTCTCTGTCATTAAACTATTACTTCAACCTTAAAAAGAATTGTTTGAAATTAAATCTTTTGAAGTTTATCCTTCCTGTACCTCTGTGCTGAAAGATAATGGTATGGGAACATGTAATGGATGAATTTATAGGCACTTGCTATCAATTGATTTTTGATATTAGATTTAGTTACCCAATGCAAAGAGTGATACTCAGTCACAAACAGCTGGTAACATAAAATTGATGCTATAAAGAATAGTTCTTTAAAAGAGAGGTTTTCACTTGTATTCCAAAATGCTTCTAATAATACTAGATGAAAAAAATTGCAGTTATACTTTTATTTAACTAGATATCTTTACAGCAGTTTATAGATGGCTAGTTAGGAATATATTTAACTTTAAAGTGAAGAATAAATAAATATCAGTAGTCACTTCTAGGAATATCACATCTCAATGCAAGACAAAATAACCATCTTAAACTACAAAAGGAGAGCATTTCTATATTTCTTTAGACAGTGCTGGAAGGGTGACTACTCAGTGCAGAAGTCAGTGACTTTCTCATTCAATTTATCTGCAAAAGGAGTTAGGCCCAGGTTGATACTACTGCAGTGCTCTCATGGATGTGCATTTGTACATGTTATATGGTGTTCTCCATGGTGGCAAGTTAATATGCTAAATTGATTTTGTGTATTCTGGGAGAACTTTTCACCTGCCTTGGCTCCAGTGACCTAGCCCTCTTTTGTCCTAGACTTCATGGGACAGGCACTAGGTAAGGGGAATAGAAAAAAAGCAATGATCCTCTCCAATCAAGTCATTTGGATGGATAACATGCTGTCTGATCCCACCAGCCAAGGACACTCTGTGGAAAATTATTCCTTAGCTGATGAAGAGTCAATAGAGCTGGCAGTTTTGCCCTGAACCTTTGGTTTAAGCCAGTGTTTATGGGGTGGTTTAGTCTGAGTACTTTGCTTCAACTGGTTTCTGCTCTTGGGTGATTTTCCAAGGAAAGTCTGCATTGCAACATAAAAAGGACAAGGAATAATCCCAGGCCCTGAAGCAAATACTGCAAACAGGGCTTTGATTAGAATGGTTCAGACTAGCTCTCTCTAGTGCATACTGGCCCTCATCCACATTGCAAATCAGTTTGTTCTGAGTCTTCTCCACCCTCTGTAGTGCCTGATTCCATGGACAGGAATATTTTTTTCTTGCTTAAGGTCAGACTGAATACAATGTCAGGGCTCTTTTTCACTGACCAACTTCTTATTTTGTAATATGGGTGAAAGTATGTGATGCTCTGTGCTGTGGCTGAAGTATGTCAGAGGAAGCAAAATATGCCAAGGGGGTTTTGAGAGACTCTTTTGGGTGATGGGACACAGTTGCTTGTAACATCACCTATACCGTGTCTTGAGAGCAGACTGGAGAATAAATTGTCTCAAAAAATGGACATAGATTTTACTTTGTGAAGAGCTGTCTTTTTCATTCCAGAATAGAGTCTGAGATCAAAGTAGCAAACAGTGTGAATGATCTGGGATGATTCAGTGTCACTTCTAGGCACGTTTTATGTGTTAGATGTATCTTCAGGGAAGTTTACAAACAATTTTGATGTAGAGGAACTCAGATTGCAGCAAACTATTGATAAAACAAGCTAAAACTGTCTTGAGAGTCTGGAAGCTGTGGTTGTGTTTTATTTCTCCTTATTTTAGGGGAAACTGGAGATGGTTTTTCACAAAAAAATGTATCTTATAATATATATGTTATTTCACAAACTTTGACCTTTATAATTAGGCAACCACACAACTTACTGTGTCATTCTCACACTGTCCACTTTTGGAGGGAGAAATATGGTGCAGAGCAAGGAGTAAAACCAGAGATTTCTCATCCTGAGAGGGAAAGATAGATGTGAGATGCATGTTAAGATGAGCAAAAGTAGTATTTTTTATTGGGGTGTGAGAAGGAAAAAAAATAGCAGGAAGTGGTATTTGCAGATTATATTTTAACTGCCCAGTTCAAAAACTGTCTCTGATTTTAATTTTCTCGTTAAATTTTCCCAGCCCTGGAGATACTGTAAGTCATCCTTCCCTAGTTTTGTGAATTTAGACCATCACTGCCTTTGCTTTCATTTTTCACATTTAATTTCATATCAATTGGAACATATTAGGAAGGGATAAGCCTGTACTTTGGAAAGGTTAGGATGAGAAGAAAAGAATTAGAACTTTTAAAACTAGGTTTGATCTGGTAAAAAATGATAATTGAAGGTTTTGGTGCAGTTGCAGATGAAACAGTATTAAACAGAGACCTTCTTACAGGTAGTTTCGAACTGCCTTCAAAGTTTCTTTTGGGTCAAGATTTAACTGCTGCTTAAAAATTTGATCTGTCTCATTTTTTTATGAGTCAAAGCTGGAACCCCTAAGGAAGCACTGTTGAATGGTGCAGTAAAGTGTATTTTTGAATTATTAAATGTTTTTTAAGGTTTTTTGTTTGTTTGTTTTTGTAGTAGTAATATTTAAGTACAACAGGAAACACTTGAATTTCAGTCTGCCACTGACTGTATTTCAACATACTGCATTTCAGCTGTAATAAATGTAAGCATTATCATTGCTGTTTTAGGTAAAGTTTTGGTGACCATGAATAAAAAAGGCATTTTTTAAACTACATTTTACCTGAATTCCAGCCATGATTAATCTAAAGTCATGGAAAGAATGCTATAATATCTCTTTTTAAAAATGCTTGCATAATGAAAACGCTGCGAAAGAAAGAAAGAAAGACCCGATTTGTCCATTTGTAAGGAAATTCCCATAATTTTCCAGTTCCTTGGTTTTTTTTCAGGATAATCCATAAGGGTTAATTAGACTTTATGGTAAGCTTGTATTAGTTATTGAAGTGTCAAGAAATCTTTGAAATGTTTCTAATAGCGTAGTATACAGACATTTCTATGTGCATTTTATTACTTCAATTTGAGTAAGACAAATAGTTTTAAATGTAACTGAAGTGAATAGTTTATCTCAGAATTTTTTGATTTCTGAAAGCAGATATGAAATTGTAACAGTAGCTGCCTAACAGAATGAAGTTACAGGTATTGGCAGCTATGCAGAGAGCCGTGTGAAATATTTCAGTGGTATTTTTAATTTTAGAGAATCTGAGAGCTATAAATGTATCACTGAAATAAGAAACAGATTTAGGGATGCAATAGTTTCTTAAAGATATAATTTCATTATTTTGCTAATTATTTTAATTGTTTTTCAATTTAGTCATTTATAAGGTGTCAAAATATAGTTTGGATATTGTCACAAAGTAGTCAGCAGTTACATCATTCCATCTGCTTCCCATAGCCTTTAATAAGGTGCCACTGTTTATATTTCCAGAAAGGGAGGACCCATAAGCTGATAAGATGAAAATTTTTCAGCTGTCAAATTGAAATGTACACCTAAAATCACTTACAAGAGAATCAGAATTATTTAGGTTGAAAAATACCTTTAAGATCATGGAGTCCAAGTAAATTGAACACTGTCAAGTCCACCTCCACCTCTAAACCATGTCCCTGAAAACATCACTTGAGAAACATCAGTGTGGATGTACAAAGGCAGACCATCATGAAAGAAATAGTAAAGCTTAAAATGCAAAATATTAGAGGAGCCTCATTAACCTAAATTATATTTTGTGTTTTCAGATTTGAAACTAACCTGTAGGAATCAAATGCTTTCTCATCCCAAGATGAAAGTTTTTGTCAAGTTGGTTGACAGGCTATGAGCTGGTTGTTTCGGGAAGCAGGAAGGGAAAATGTAACACTAACTTTTTAGGGAGATGGATTTACTTTCACTCTGAGCAGCTTGGCTAAAGGAACAGGCTGTATTCATCTGGCTTGAGTTACTGCTTCCTACTGCTTCCCATACCAAGAGCTCCTGCCTGTGTCTCAGTGCTGGGGAGGTGCAGAATTTACTTGCAAGTAATGAGTGATCTGAAATTGTCTCTCAAAGTAATATTGTTCTGGCATTTACTTTTCAGGGAGCTGGGGGACAAATACTAATACATGTCTTAGCATCTAGAGAGTACTTCGCTAGTTCACACATTGCTAGACAGACTACCTCATCAACAAAAACTTTTGCTGCTGTTTGTCTAAAGACTTTCTTCACCTCTTCTTAGACCTAAAACCCAAACTTGCAGCAGGACTTGTTCCAGTTTGTTTAAAACATTTAGCTTTGCACTTTTTTCTCTGTCATATGATGTTCACAATCAAAGGAATGCTTTCTTCACCCTAAACAATTTCATTCTAATTGTCTATGAATATTTTCTGCTTATGGAGTCTGAAAGAATAACATTTAAAACATTTAAATGTTTTTAATTAAACTGTCCTTTATTTTGGTATCACAAAGTTGTATTAAAATGAACTCAACTGTCTATAAAAATCACAAAGCAATAGTGTTCATTAAACTGTTTGAAATATAAACCCCAAGTTTAATGTTCAAAAACTTTGAAGAGTTTTCTAGTAGAGAAGGCAGTCTAATATCATTACAGAAGAATCAATAAACCGAGGCTGGGAAGCTAAAGGGACATTCAATTTCTGAGCCAAGGGGCTTTCATGTTGAATGCCCTTCTAGTAGTCCCACTTTACTAAATTGACAGAACTCTAGCACAATTTTTTCTAACCACAATCACACAACAGAGAAAATGTCTCTCAAGTACGCTTTTCCCAGTAATTTAAAGGTCAAAACTAAAGTTTGGTTCCATTTGAAAGCCCACAGGTGTAGTAAGCAGCTTAGGTTACAAAGCTAATGACTGATAAAGTTGATTCTGCATGACAGAAGGAATACAGAGATTCCTCAAACAAGATTTAGTTTGCTATCTCAATTACTAGCCCTGCTATTTTAACCTCCAGTAATTATGTGACAGCCATCCAGATTTGCTGGAACAGATGCATGGTAATAAAACAACTTCATGCACTTAAGGCTTGGCTATTGAAATGAGGCAGAGGCAGTGGGAGGATTAGGGAAAGAGATACCACTTTCTTTCTCACTATAAATAGGTGTCATACAAAGTTGTGCAGTGTGGAAAGTTATCCTCTCCTCCATCTGGGCTTCTGTGTTCTTTGTTGTGGATGGATTACCACAGGTCCACTCAGCAAATGGTTCTATTTTCAAGTTTCATTTCAATGAAGAAACTAAACCAGTAATTCCTTCAGTTTAGAATAGGCACGATGGAGAAGAGGAAATCTTTGTGTAAAAATGAAGTGATTCCTGCTCTTGACTGCAGGAGGCTGCTGAGACACTTGGGCAGCTCACCTCTGCAGCTGCAATGTGGGGCTCAGAGCCTGGGATCTCACCAGTTCCACTCTTGCTGTCAGCAGAGATGGGGAATTTTTAGAAGACTGGAAACTGAATTCCTCAGGGGCTGGATAGACATGATGTCCAATGACCAGAGAGGATAACTGTCAGGAATGGCCTAACACTGTATTTAGTTTTGACAATTGAGTACTTTGTCTCAGGTGTGACAGACCTGCATGGTCTGCTGGGGAAACTGGCGGAAAATTCATGACTGGTTCCAGCAGGGAGATAAATAAATGAGAAGCATTCCCCACTTGCAAGTAGAAGTGGTAAATTTGCAAAGGCTTTCCCCTCTCTCTCTGGTTACAGTAGTGCTGTAGAGCTAGTCAGGAAACTTAAGATGCCATTAAAATTCTCTCAGCTACTGGTAGGCAGGAAGGGTACAACAACATTTCACCCAGCCAGCAAGAATACCAGTTCACTTGGGATTATGATTGAAGGAATGTGTTAAAAGCAGCCTAAAATAAAGGCAAAAAGAGGCAGAAGTTGCTTGGTGAACAGATGAAAACAGAGGAGGAGAAAAGAACTGGAAGAGGAGTGTAAAGGAGAGCCCAGCAGCAGTCAAGGAGGAGATCCGAGTTGTGACCTCTGGTCTGTTTGTCTTTGCAGAAAAAAAAATACTTTTTTGCCCTTTAGGAGTTGTGAGCCTTGTATTTTCCAGAGTACTATGGTCACTAAAATGGGATGATACACCTTGAATACAGAAACTAATCTTTCTAGTAATTTTCTATTTAATTAGATTTTTAAATCATTAACAGACTATTTTGTTTTCCCAAGGCAATTATTTCAAACTGAATTTGTGTTTGAACATGGCTGATTTTTTTTTTTTTTTAAATATTAATTCCTTTTGTTTGTGGTGGTGTTTGGACATTTGAAATTAGGAAATGGCAATAATACTGTCATGTTTTTTCCTAGTAAGTGTAATTGGTTTTTTATTCCAATGCAATTTCATTGAGGGCACTTGCTTAGTATTGTGACCATCTGAGATGATCACTAATCAAAAGTGATCAATAATCAAAACCAAATGAACACAGAGAAAATCAAAATATTATAAATACATTGAAGTATTCTTATTATGTGAAATCCTTAAATATAATAAAATAAATCACAAGGGAATAGCCAAAACCATCTTAGTAAATTAAGAGTACCCCAGAGCTTGAAAATCAAGGCTCACCAGAGTAATACTAACCACTTCTATTACTCTTCATATATTTCAAAGATTTAGATATGACAACTGGGTTGTTTTCACCACATTGTTTCTGAGTGTGTAGATGCTGTTATCCTTATCTGAGAAGCATGAGAGCTGAGAGGGAATCTACATCTTTACAACTGCCACTTGCCAGGTGTGAAGGCTGGAGATGGATAATGCTAAGCTTTAATATGTATATAAGACTATGCGTATTTCCTACTTTAATTTTTTTTTTTTTATTATGAGAATTATTCTTTGCTTCTGAAAGAGAAGTGTGAGAAATACCATGGAAGAGTGTGTTTTCTTATATTTCATATATTTAATTCAAATAGCCATAGTGTATTGGAGACTTTCTGATGATGGGAACGTTAGAAATGCTTTAAGTGATGGCTGGGAATCCCATATGAAACAGAACACAGCGACCTAGCACTCTTATATTTACACATAAATTAGATTTTTGTTGGAGGTTTCAGTGTAAGTAGAATGATGTGAAAGATAAGAATGAATTCCAGTTCAAAGCAGAAAATTAATAACTATTGGTCACAGAATAACACAATTCTTCATATGCTACTCTGAAGCGTATATGTGTGTGTGTATGCATAAAATGTGTACACTGTTTTATTAATGTGTATCAGAAACGGATTAGATGCTAGCACCTACAAGAGAAAAAAGTAAGACAATGGGACAGTTTCAGCTTTTGTAATTTTCTCTTCTCCCTCCCTTATCCCTGAGAGTTTGCATTGTATGTTATGGCATCTCTATTTAGTAAAACACTATGTGGTCCGCATGGTCATGACACTTCTGTTTACGGATGATTCATTGTTGCCTTTTCTTGAAGAATATCTTCACATCTCTTATTTAGCAGTGCTGGCCATTCCACATTGTCTTTTCTAACAAATTCTGACTTCTGAAGTAAGAAGAGAGTTTTGTGGAGGCTGACCTCCCCTTCTTAGTTTCAAGGACTGGGATGCTATCTAAAGCCACAGTGATTAATTGAGGCAGACAAGATTAGATAAGGATATATATTTTCAAGGGAATGTAGGTTTGCTGGATAGTAAAGCATGGGAATTAAAATCAACTACCAAACCACTGAACAAGGAAGTACAGCATGAGCAAACCTCATCAACATGCTACACATCAGAGGGGGCAGAGATGGCCCTTCAGTTTTTGGCTTATGCCAGGACTGCTAACAAAGACAATAATTGTGATGGGCTCCTTGATGTGATGAACTGTCCACCAAGACCAATGAATAAGCAGCTGCCACATAGGAAGGCATTTAGGTAACTAACACCTGTGGCCTCATTTAAAATTACAATCAGCTGCTTTGTTGGGGAGTACTCACTAATTCCAAGGGATATCTACTTTCCTTTTTTTTTCCTACAATTGCTGGCATATAATTATATCATGTAATTTTTCTGAAATTTGTTTTTGTTTATCCATGCATGCTATTAATTTACTAGGTTTGCTTTTGAAGGATTAAGAAACTTTTTTTCCCCTGAATGTTGCATGTGGGGTTGATTTTTCAGTAGCATCTGTGCATAGTGAATTGAGATGTATTTATACTGTTAGCTTATTTGAATCCTTTCTTTTCTCAGACCATGAAACATTAGCACTTGTGACAAAATTGTTTCATTTCAGAGGGTTGCTACATTTGAAATACAATAAATAAACATAATGAACTATAAGCAGGCTGTAGGCTTTCTGTTTTTCTTGCTGCAACATCTGTGAAAGGAAGACAAGAGGAAAGAGCAAAGCAGCATTTTCTACCATGCAATGTCTACCCTTTAATTAAGGACCTAAAATGGAGGTACAGAAGATTAAATGTCCACAATTCTGACACTGAATGGAAACCAAGTGGGTTTGAGAAACTGTAATGAGGGAGTTTCACAATTGGACCAAATGTCTTAGCAATAAGTTTGTTTGATTTTGAGTTGTTGCTGGCATTTTTTCATTTGACATCTAGTAATTTATTAAGATTAAAAGAATTTTCTATCAAGTAAGCATCTCTCCATGTGGTAAAATTTTCTTATAGTAGTGAGAAAACTTGGAGGGACTGTCGAACAGCTGCATTACCTGCTTGACTCAATACCTGAAAGCAACAGCTACTTTGAGATGGAGTATGATTTCATATTTCTTCATCAGCTTCTTAAATTAACTCAGAGCTAGCTCAAACTTCCCACACAGTTCCCTGTGCATTTCTGAGTGAGGTGTGCCAGGTTCTGTATGTGGGCTGAACTCAGTGGGATGTTGGAGCTCCTAATGCTACTCGTGGGCAAGGAGCGGCAAGGCGTGCAGCTCCACCAGAGCACCACGCAGATACCCCACCTTCTCCTTCCTCTGGACACCCAGCGGAAAGTCCCTGCAGGACTTGTCTCAATTAGGAATAGGTCTCATGAGCTATAAAAGGGAAGATTAAATTAAAAAAAGAAAACAACAACAGCAACAAAAACAAGTGGGTTAGTAACGTGGGAGTGTCTGCCTCTTCCCAAGTTGCCTGTTCCAGTCTAATCCGTGACATGCATACACCAGGTTACCATGAGAAGCCATAAAAATGGCCCAGACACATTTTCATAGAAAAACAGGCTCTTTATTTTAAACTCATTACAGCAAAAACTTGATAACATTGAAGATGCCTGTATTTTCTCAGACTTTTGAAGACCAGTTATGTCTTCCCTTGGTAATTTCTATTTTCTACACTTTCTTGAAAGTTTTTATCTCTTTGATTTTTCAAAGCAGTTTAAAAGTTATCATTAGAGCTGCCTTGGTTTGGGGAATACATAGAATTATTATTCCTCTAGCTATATGCAATATTTCAATGAAATAAACAGGTATATTTGAATTGCTATAACAAAGATGCTGTGTTAGAATTTTTTTTTCTTAAAGACAACCTCTTTGGGGGAAAATCTCACTGTGAAATTTCTTGAGCTTCAAGAATGATATTTTTTTTCCTCACTGGATCAAATGAAGCCTCTTCCAAATCATGTGTGTGTGTGTTTATGGATGGGGTGTTTTGTTTCTCTTTTTGTTTTGTTTTGGTATGAAGAAAGGAAAATGAGATAGCAACAAATGCTCTTCCAAATTCCTGTCTTAAATAGTTTGTTGATTAGATGTGTGTCATTGTTTATAAAATTGAATTTGGAAATAGTAAAATAGAGATACTCTTTAGAAAATCAGGGATATCAATAGAATTATTTCTATAGCAGAAGCCCTACTTAAAAAAGATGTGGTATTAAACCAAATCTTATTAATACAAACTTAGTAATGATGTGGAGCATGAAAAGTCCTTTAAAAGCAAACTTCTATGTTTTGAAACAAATACAAAGCCCTTTTGATATTTTTGTCTATGTGCTCTGTCTTTGGGGAAAGAAAGTAGAAAACAAACATGACAGTACATTAATTCATTGTTTCAGTAAAAGATCAGATACATTCAAAATGCACATTTGTTTTCCTTCTTTGACTTTAAGTCAGTGCAACAGGGGGAAAGACCAGCTTTCTCGTAGTAGATGAATGTTGCAAGTACATAATAAACCCAGATCTCCAAACACATCAGTCATGTGTCATCTGAAATATGCATTGTGTCTCACATTGCAATTGCTTCCCCAGTATTCATGAAATATTCATGCTGGATATATGCAGTACGTGCCACATGGATAGATATGACACAAAACAACAACAGTAATCAGGACTTCAGTATAAGGAGGCCAAAACAATAGCAGAATAGCCTCCATTTCACCTTAACATATGGTATTAAGAAAAAAAAGCAAGGATTACAAATAGAGTGTGCAAGGCTTCCTTTCTTATACATATGTGTGCACACAGGAACATACAAATACAGGCACACGTGCACACCAGAGCTCTCTCTTCTGCCTGTCCCATCATTTGAGTTAATGAAGAGTTGAGTGTCTAGTAAGTATTTTTTATCCTTTCCTCTAAGGGGGTGACATGACTTGCTAATCATGGACAAATCTTTATTATTAATGGTGAGTTTAGCCACTTAAGCTCATGGAACAACTGGATATAAAAGAATATTCACACCTTAATCCCACTATTTGAATTACAACTCTCTTTTTTCCTGTTCAGTTAGTCTGTCCTGTTTATTTTCCTTGGAAGCTGAAAAGAGAAATGGGTCTGTGCTGTGTTTTGTCATCACCCATAAATCTTCAGGAGGATGGAGTAATAAATCTCATTTCATAGTAGATGGTGGAGTTTGTTTCTATTTAAATTACTTTTATATAAGTTCGTGCCTAGGTGCCAGGCACATTTGCACGACCTGAAAGATTTTCCAGATGTCAAGGTCTGGTCAAATTCCACAGAAATAGTCCAGGGGAGCTTGACTCAGCCCAGAGGGATTGAAATCTTTGCAGGTGTTTTAGTAATTTTCTTGTTTTGTTTTGCAAAACCAGAAGATAAATCCTAACACTGAAAAAGGCCTATGAGTCATGGCATTTTATTATCCATAGTGCTATTGCCTTCCTTGAGTGTTCAAATATTTTCTCTACTTTTATCAAGTGATCCAGGAACTAGAACTCTGAGCTACTTGTGAAGTACTTGAAATGATTACATCCCATTTTAAGCCTTTTTTGCAGCTAAAATAGTGAAATGTGTCTCTAATAGTGACAGCTGATAAGCACAGAACATGACTATCTTAAAACACACTTTGAAACCATCACCGGTGACCTTCCAGGAGAGAAATGCAACATTTCCTAAACCAAACTTTTATTTGTGGGAAACCTCCTCTGTCACTATTTATAACTAGGTTTCATTTCACCATCATTATGTTCGCATGCAGGAAGGGGTTGTTTTTTGGTTTTTTTTTTGGTGTTTGTTTTGTGGGGGTTTCTTGTTTGTTTGTTTCAGCAGTGCTTTGGATAAAAGCTCTTAGCTGCTGCATAAGAGAAGTTTAGGAGAAGTTCAGACCAACAGAGATGCAGCCCAGCCCTCATTAGAAGCTGCCAGCCATTGATTTCTTATTCTAGGCAATGCCAGCATTGTTTGAAATAGGTGTCAGAGGAGAGGGGAAACGGAAAGAGCAGAGGCACAGGGATCTATCAGCTGGTTAGCTCACTCATTGAGATGGTGAAATCTCCAGGGAGGAGGATTGGCTGACACTCTGGTGGGTGTTGCTGTAAAGGATTCCAGGAGGATGTTGTGCTGTGGTGATGCTCAGTCAGTCCAAGGCAGAGGAATCTAAAAGGGTTGGTGTGAGGAAGAAACTGAAGCAGTTTTTTCCTCCTTGGTGTTTGCTTGTGGATATGGACAAAGAGAAGTGAAACCAGCAGGTGTGCTGGGATCCCAGAGTGGCTAAAGATTAGCAGGATTTTCTTTGTTTGTTTGCTTTGTAAACCGTGTATGGCCTTTTGGATGCCAGAGGATATGGAGGGTGAGTTGAGGTTCTAGCTATTTAGTTGGCTCCATTGTGCAGTCCTTATCCTGGAATACTAAGTGTAGATTTTTAACACAATACCTAATTTAGTTCCCAAACACATGTTTAATAAGAATTATGATAGATTTTTCCCTGCAGCCGCAAGTAACAAAATAATAAATAATACAATACTTGCAACACATTACTGTAACAAAAGTATATTTTTTTTCCCCAAGAGAAAGGTGTTACTATGACTCTTTCATGTTTGTTTACTTGGTTAACCCAGCCACCCAACTTTATTCCCACAATGGATAAGAAGAGATATTTGCTTATTCATAGCAGTAAATTCATGCTAAGAGGCTTCCTTCTATGTGAAGAAAAGTTTTCTAAATGGTGGGTGCTTGTCAGCCTTTAAGTGTAGAGAAGGCATTATTTAGAAAATTATCATGTCAATTTAACTGTGACAGTAACAGAGGCAGGTACCAGCAGTTTTCTTCTGATTATATTAAAATCTCATCTATTATTTAGTTTAAAACTGACAGCATATATTAAGGCTTAATGAAGGCTTTCAGTAATTTAAAAGATGAGATTTGTCTTTGCAGATTTTGGGACATTTCTGTCATTTATGAGCACTAGGATTTGAACAAAAGCTAATCTTAGGAGGAGTTTGAGCCAAGTTATTTTTACTTTGAAATAAGGAACTTTGAATTTAAAAAAAAAAAAAAAAAAAGAAGAAAAAATTGGAAAATTATTACATCTAGGCTGGTTTTAAAAGCCACCAAAATGGTGGTGGGTTTTTTTATCCTTTCAAGGGCATATATTAAAATAGCATTAAAAAGTAATAAAACATCATGAGCAAAAGTTGGAAGTTCAGGCTGGTTTATGAAAATGAATCTTCTTCATAGACTTTTCATAGTGCTCATTAAAATTGACTGAATTTAAATGACTCTGTCTCCTAGAGTAAGGAGAATTTTTGAAATTCATACTTCTGAAGCATAGCTCAGAGACAAGACAGTTTCCATTTTATTTGTTAAGGTAACACTGGTTTTGTTTGCTTCCTTGGTTTGGGGTTTTTTAGTGGTTTGTTTTGTTTTTTAAAGGAAGAGTTCTACAGTTATTCAGTGTTTGTGGTTTTGTATGACTCTCTCTACCTCTGAAAATACCTGATTTCAGTCAAACGTGGCAGAAGGCTAGAGGTCTCCATGGTAATTGTTTCTTTGAATTTTGTGAAGACAGAAAAAAGAATGAGCTTTGAACTATCATAAATTTGCCTCAAGAACGTTTGCTCTTGTTTTGGGAGAGCAATTTTAAAGAAATGGGAAGTAATTATATTGGGAAAAGGAGGGAAATATATAAACATATGCAAAATTGATGGAAAATCTTTATCATATACAGTTACAATGAAAATCAACCAAAACCCATAAAGTTTTAGGAAAGCAAGATTTTGTAGGGTTTTTTTGTTTGTTTGTTTTTTTGGTAGTTTTTTTTTCATTCCACTGCATTTTCTTGTTTTAGCAGAGGGAAGGAAAAAGTTAGCTCAGCTGCCATAAAACATCATTAACGCATTTCATGAGAGAGATAAGAACTGAGATACAGAGAGGATGACTTTTTTATGAACTGCATTTCTAAACTAAGGCAGTACTTGACAGAAAAATAAATTCCATTTTTGAAGAGTGGTATCTTTTCTCAGACGCTCAGAATTCCATATTTTTCTAATTGCATACTTTGTGTGATGACAGACATATGGATTAATCTTTAAAATTGAGCAAGAATTATGGTTCGTATTTAATTTTTGCTGTCAGCTGGGGAGAAATGGAGCCACAAGTGGTTATGAATCTTTAACTACTCTTTATAAATAAGCAATTTTGAGATTAATATCTGTGAAGAAGTGGAGACTGCATTCACATTGTACTTCCGCATATATTCCTGACATTAGCACTTCTTCTTTTGCAGAACAACACGCAGCTGAATTTCAGCCTTAGAGACACTGATAAATCCTCAGAATTGACTTTGGTTAAAAGTGTTATAATTAATGTGTGACCAGCATGATCCCTTATTTTTCTTTCCCTTTTTTTGTAAGTAAAGAAGTTCCTTGGGAGTTTGTGGAGTCTCGAACCTTGGGGACAGTCAAAAGCCATCTGGACTAGTGCATCCTGAGCAACTAGCCCTAAGTGGCACTGCTTGAGAGAAAGCGTTGGAGCAGCTGACCTCCAGAGGTCAGAGGAGTTTTTATGAAACATATGGGTTTGGTTTTTTTTCCTTCTCTTGTCATGGTTTCATTTTTAATATTAGTCAAGAAAGTAATCAACCATAAAATGCTTGGAATTTGTGAGATTTGAAAGGGAAATAGTAGCAGTCAAGAGAACCTGAGGCTTATAAGGTGGATTGGAACCTTCCAGTGGTGAAATAAGGTCATTTGCCAATCCTGCTGGTAGCAGGTAAGTGGGACAGCAAATATCTAGGTTCAGTATGCTGAAATTTCTGTAGAATAGATGCAGAAGCAATGAATTTCATTCACATGGTAAGAAAGTATCTAGGACAGGTATTGCATTGATCTATTTTATGGTATTTGCAGTATATAGTAAAACTCAGAAGTTCCATGTTTCATGTATTTTGTGAAATGAAAGAAATGTTTAATAAATGAGATGTTCAATGAAACTTTTTAATGAAATGGCAGCCACCTTTCAGAGCAGCCTCAGTCTCAGAAGTGGGAATATCAGCTGCTGCTTCTCACTGGTAGCATACACACCACACCAAGCTTCAGTGAGATGGCTGGGGTCTTCCCCAAAGGCTCTCTATGTCTTTTAAGGTATGAGGAGAAATGAGGAGGATGTCACCTTCTGGCAGGGGCCAGCTAGTGCCTGACAACACTGCCTACAGACAAGCTTATTGTCTTGCTCCACCATGGACAGGAGCAGAATAACTATTACTTCTAAGAAAGACAAAATTCTGACTATAATGGGGAAAAAATATTTGTAATTGTAATTTTCCCATGTGCATTAATTACTTTAAATTATGCAGAGAGCACAAATGCTGGAAAACTAGCAATTTGTTAGTGAAAGGAACCAGACAGAAGTGAGCAGGCGCAGAAGTACAATTCTTATGAGACCCTATGTTTAATTATTTTTAATTCATAAGCTAAGTGACAGATTTAGTTAAAAATCCTGAGAAAATTCATTCTTTAATTAGAGTGTGTCTTTTGAGCGGGGAAGGCGTTATAATGTATCCTTCAAATAAAACAAAGAGGATAATTCCTTTTTTTTTTTTTTAAATACAAATATCTGAACCAATCTTTATACAAAGATTGTTTATATAATATGACATTAAAAAGAACAAAAATTAACATATGCCAAGGCTACTTCAAGGTGGCAAGGCAAGCTCTTGCAGCCTAGGAAACGCTGTGATGAAGATTGCCTATGCAAGCCTGATTTGTCCCCTTCAGGCAGGTGCACTAATACGGTCTTTAATTACCTGCTCACAGACTGGTATTACCACACAACCTTTAACTTCTGCTGAGCATTGAATGAGCTGCTGTTCAGTATTTCCTTCCAACTTCACCGTTCCCATCCTGCATGTCATATTTACAGCACACAGTCCAGTCTTCTGAATGCAGATGGAATTATTGATATCCTCGTGTGCTTTTTTATTTCAGCTCTTGTATCTTACAGCTAGATCCTCAAGAGACATAGGTATTTTGCTATTTAGCATTGTAATGCCTAATTTCTAGGTATCTGGCTCTCAACTTAGCTCTTACAATCCCAACTTAAATTCCCTTTTCAGTGTGTGGATGATGCCTAAAATGGAAGAGAGAACTTTCCAGTCAGTATTAGTATAGGCAAAATAAAGAGCAGGTCCTTTAATTAAAAGTGCTTTTAGGTGCAATATACATAAGTACACACACAGTATAAGGTTCTTATAATTTATAACACTAATTAATTATCGTATCTACTGGATACATAGAACATGAGAATTGTCTGCCCCCAGACCCTCCCTCAGGTCTGCCCCTGGCACATCTCCCCAGAATGGAGTCGGAGGTCTCAAGACCTCCCTAATTCCTCACCATCATCACCTTCACATCACATGCCTTCTTTGGTGCTTTTCCAAGGTTTCTGGGCCTTCCACTTTGACTACATTGATGTCTTATTATGTCCTTCTATGCATATGTCCCAAACAGGATGTCCTTGCTAAAATCTCTTTCCTCAAAAAGAATATTAAAATTTCAATAATTTCAAAAACTTGATATAAAACATGAAAAAGAGAGTTTAGTAACTGTTAATTGCTATTTTGAAGTGTTAGAAACAATACAGCTATATTAAAAATCTATATACTACAAATCTTAAGGCATCAGGGACACCTCAAGGTATTGCTGCTACAGGCTTTTCTACAGAACAGGGAATGCTCAACTTGGTTTAGATGACATGAATTCCTGCAGTAGTGCAGATGTGTCTAACTTTACCATCCTTAGATACAGCTTCTGGTGCCCAGTGTGGCCCTTGGGAGGCAATCCATCACTGCACAGGCTAACCATGGATGTCCCTATGTAAAAGGGATGCTTGTACATGTCAGGTCTGAACACAGGGCCTTTTGCCACTGTGAGAAAATATCCAATGCATGTTACATAAAGTGTGTCTTTATTTATATAACAGGTTGCCCAAGGAGGTTGGGGATGGCCCAATCTTGGCAGTGTTCAGGGCCAGGTTGGATGAGGCCTTGGGCAACCTGGTCTAGTGAAAGATGTGCTTGTGGCACTGGGGGCTGGGACTAGATCATCTTTAAGGTCCTTTCCAACCCTTAACATTCTATAATTCTATTTTTGCAGGACAGGAATGTGATTCTGGCTTTTTCCTGTTGGGGTGGTAAAACCTTTGTCTTCTGCCTCACCTCTTATGTGCTAGTTTCTAGTTAGATACTCAAACTATGGGACACTTTGATTGACATGTCACCTTTTTTGAGTTAGTTTTCATATCTACAGATACATTCTTCTGTTACTCCTTGTTACTACTAAGCAAGTGGTGCTGAAGTGGGATCCCTGCCAGAACCTCCTGCCAGGGGTCACCAGAGACCACTGCTAAACCTGGACTGGGCTGGGCATCACTTGCAGTCTGGGATGGGGCAGATGCAGTAGTGGGGAAAAGCAACAGAGCTGTGGGTGGTCATGGGGTGGTGGGCTGGGGAGTAGGGGCAGGCTTGGAGTGAAGCCTGATGGTGCTGGCATTGGGGAAACCCTCTGGGTCTCAGCCCCCAGGGCTGGGGGCAGCACAGCAGGCAGAACAGCCCCATCCCCCAGCTTCCATCCAGACAAGCCAGACAGGCCTGGGAATGGTAACCACATTCAGCCAGGGGTCTTGATCATCTGCTGTTGCTGTAGGAACCAGGAGGGCCAAGGCTGGGTCAGGCTGGAGTTCAGCTGAGAAGGACTCACAGCCAGGCACTGACAAGACTGTGACACAGCAGCAGCACAGCTCAGACAGGGATCTAGGATGAGATGCTCACCACAAAAGCAGCTCCTCAGGGAAGGAGGAACAGTCCCAAATGAGGTTTCTTGTAGCAAGAGCATTTTATTATAAAATATATATGTCAGGATGGCAAATTCAGTTTTAAAACACCTCTGTGATTTCAAGCATATTACTGTTCTTCTTAAACTGTATAGGGCAAACTCAAGCATGGACAATGTATATCCAGAAATTTAAAAGTATCAGTTGGGTCTTCAGTTTGACACACCTAGGGTATGGATGTGTAGATGCTTTTGTGCTGATAGCAGCACTCTCCTGATTTGTGGTGTTCTGAATGCTTGCGTCTGCAGATTACATCCAAGATGTCTCGAGTTAGTTGCACCTGAATAAGGAACAGAGAATTAGTAGCCACAAGGAAGAACTTGCTTTCATGTTTTTTGATTACAGTGTATTGGTAGAATAGACTGGTGGTTTCAGCCATAAGATTATTCTTCTATGTTTTTTTGCCGCTTTTCTCCTCACTGGACAACAATGAGCTACCATATCAGATGTAATATGGATGGCAGAGGGACAATCTTTCTCAGGTGACAGTTGCACTATAAATGGGCAGGATTCCATGGCAAGAACAAATTACTTGTGTGGAGGCATTCCAGCTCTCAAGGAAGCTGAACTATGATTGTACAAAGGAACATAATGGTGATGTTGAAATTGATAACCGCGTATTATTTAAAAATATTTGTTTTACATAACAATAAGAAGTTTCTTTGGTATATAATGTTAGTGGTCTGTTACTGTTTCATTATTTGTATCCTTTTGGAGAACATACATTATGTAAATAGACATAGATACTTCATCATATATACATATACAGGGAGAGACATATAAAGGAAAAGAGAGTTTCAAAGGTGCCAATAGTGGATTTGGCCTGCAGATTCACTTATCACCAGGACTTACACACCCCCACCTGCATTTTACAGGCCAAAAATGTAACTGCTGAGACCTACAGCTCTGTCAAGCACTATCTATAAAAGTTTGAGATGATGTAAAAACAAGGATTTTCAGAGGGGTTAAAAAGTTAATTACATTACAATAAGAAGGGAGAGTGAGAGAATTTGAAATGCCCTAGGTATGTATAACGAGTAAGTAATGGGAAAGACTGAAATGCATTAATATTAAACCTTCACTACATAACTCATCCTTATTGGACACAGCTGTCGATAAAATATGCCCTTACTCTTGACAAGTAGCTCCTGTGTTTTGCTTGTAGATTAGCTTGCAGCCCTGCTCTGTATTCTTTATCTTCATCACTGCACCAGTCCTTTAATTAGGCAGTGAAATCTTCTGCATAGTGATTAGGAAATCACAGTTAAGAAGAGAGAGACTCTGGAAGCTGCTCAAAGTAGCTTTCAACTTTGGAAATCCCTCCATCTACTGTGGGAAGAAAATGCGTGTAGGATCCAGAAAAGCATGTAAACTAACCTTTGCTCAGTTCCTGCAGAAAGTTGTTACCATGCTTAAGAAAAATTAGTATACATGTGAGTAGCTAGGAAATTGCTCAGTCAGAAATTAATATTCTTAGAAATCATATTGAGTGCGTACCGAAATCAAAGATGTGTTCAGCAGTTTCGTCTTGATGAAGATTTTTGATTTCAAGAGAAATTATCTGGCATTCTATACCAACATATTCAGAACTTCAGCTGCTTGCACTGAAATAAAAACTAGATTTGTTCTTCATCGTACTGCTTTTTGTAATGCACTTTATCCAACTATTATTAGTTTGCTGGTTTTTTTTTCCTTTTGGAAGCAGAAGTGCTTTAGTTCCTGACAATCTGATGGTATTAACTTTCTAATTCCCCAGTCTCAATTATTGCTTGTTGCATATGAAAGTTTGCACATATATGGCGAAGCAGAGGAGTAGGATATAAAGTAAATGCGGTCAAAAAAAAAAAAAAAAAGTTTTTTTCCTTGAGTTCTATGTTCATGCTGTGAGAAGGAAAAGCTTTCTAACCTTACTGTGTGGAGGCAGAAGACAGTGGAGATCATCTGCTGAGGGAGAGATTGATGTTCTTGCTATAAATATATGTGAAGGAAAGGAGGCCACCATTCTACAAAGCCTCTCCTTCCTTCCTTTGCTTCGTGTTCATCTATCTGTATGTTCCCTGTAGTTGTTGTCAGAATAGTCTGCTTTTCAAAGAAAGGTGCATTTTGGTTGTGGTTTTGGTTTGTTTTTTTTTTTTTTTTTCGGTGCAAAAAGATGCACAGAAATTCATCTTGCTGTAAAATTTTGAGTGGATCATGTAAATGTAACAGAATATATTAAACAAAAAGAGTCCTTTGTGCCCATATACTTTTTCTGTCAGTAGCATTCATCCCCCATGATTTTAACATCCTTTTTTTCTTTAATGAATGAGATATCTGGAATCACTGGGGTTATTTTTTTCCTCTTCATAAGCATCTGTAAGAAATGGTGGAAGTAGCGACCACCGAACTGTCATCTATTTCAGTGAACCTGAGTGGTGTGCTGAAGGATCTTTATTCATAGCATAGGCAGGATCAGCACTTATCATTAGAGGTTGTCTTCTGTCATTGTGGCTGCACAAGTGATCTAGAGTCTATGCCTTTTTAGTTTTTTTTTTTTTTTGTTAGTTTGTTTGTTTTTTGTTTTTTGGTTTTTTTTTCATTTATAGGAGTCGTTTACTTATATAAATTTTCTGTGGTTGTTAGAGGAAACAATTTGAAGTTTTCTTGGTGCCTAGATAGCAGCAGGAGAGTCTTTGTGGTTGGATGAATTAATACAACCTTTACTTCACCTTGTTATGAGTTGGGTTGGAGAGACTGACAATTTTTCTGAGTTTTCGTGTTTTTTGTTTGTTTGTTGCTTGTTTGTTTGTGTTTTTTCTGTGGTTGTGTGGGTTTTGGTTTGTTTGTGTTTTTTTGTGTTTGTGGTTTGTTTGGGTTTTTTTTGTTTGTTTGGGTTTTTTTGTTTGTTTTTTTTTTTCTTTCTGCCTTCCTTTGTTATAATGCTATGAACTGCAGGGGGATATAGCTTAAAAATAATAGGAACTTAGGCAGTTTATATTGTTGCTTCTTTCTTACTGCAGTGGTAAAGGGTTCCCTTAATTGCAGCTAACAGCACATGTGATCTGCATTACTTTTTTCCGTACCAGGATTAATTTACACAGTATTTTAAAATTGATAAATGTACAAAGAATTGTGAATTATGTGTGTTTGGGACTTACTCTACTCATATTGATTCTTTCTGCGTTTTCAAGGACAGATTTAGAATATGAAAAATCTTAGTCTTTTAGAAATACCTTTTCCTTTTAATGTAGCCACAGGCCTCACTTTCTTTGACCTCACTTTTTACTTTACTATTCCTGCTGCACAGTGCATTTGATCTTTGTGAATAAAGTAAGGGAAATCACTGGAACAGGTGATGAGAAGGGTCTCAGGATGGCATGAGATTATTTTGAACACTGGTCTGACTTTATAGTTCTTCATATTCTGTGTCAGTATATCTTAAATCAGAAAACAGAACTTATTGAGGCTAAAGTGCATATCTAGCATTAGAGAATTCTGGGATTTAAAGTATTTGTACTTCACCACATAAAAATGTTCTAAGTTCCGTAACATTAAATGGGAAAGTTGGACAGTACAGAGTCAAATTCAAGGAAGCAACATGCTGAGCAATAAAGTACACCTTAAAGTCATTGGATAACACTGATATTTCTGTGTGTTGAAGAAAAGATTATGAAAAAGAGGTGAGTGGAATAGGAAAAAAAGGAAAACAAAGAAGGTACTGATGTTTTTCTCCCTTTATGGCATAAGTGTCAACTTGAGGACTTGCAGTTTGTTGTCAAAGATTACTGTTTTTCTCATATATCTTGGTAATGTGCTCAAGGGAGTGGACTTCCTTGCAAGGCAGGATCAGTGTAAGTAAGCTTTCCTGAGCGGGGCTAGAACACAGTTTAACTTGCTTTGGGGGCATCTGCACAGAGTTCCCAGATAGGAGTTCTAGGGCAGTAGCTTGAGTTTCACACCATTGGTACTGGACTCAGCAGGGTTGGGGGGACAAAAAGGTTAGAGGAAAGAGGAGAAAAAGTCATGTTGAGGTGCTACTAGAAAATGACTGGTATTTCTACGTAAACTGCTCCATGGCAGACTGCAGTTCTGTTCCTCCTCTGCCTCCTTGGTTTTGAATCCTGCCTCACTTCAGAGGGTGGCTGGACATTTGTGCATTAAGTATTTCATAACATGAGTGTTTGCAAGCAGGTTATAAATTAAAATCACAGACACAGAATTATTAGAGTTGGAAGAGCTGCTGGAGGTCGTCTAGTCCAAGCCCAACGCCATGAGGAACCTAACCTCATCCTACTACTGGCGTAACTAAGTGAGGCTTGGGTTGGGCTTTTCTGGTCTCTGCTGCTGAACCCAGACCACTCTGCCAAAAGTTTTGAAGGGTGAGAGGGAGAGCAGAGAGCATTTCCTTCTGTGATCGGCTATGAATTAGGCTTCTTCAGGAGTGACAGGGATCCTGATTCCCAGTCCTGCTTCAATGAATATTTGTTTATTTTTCATCAAGTTGTTTTTGCCTGAGTATTGAAAAGCAGGATCCAGACCGTAGGAGCCTTTTCTCACTGAGCAACAGACATATGTATCTACATAATAAGTAATGTATAAAGGGGTGTAACTTTTAAGTCCTTAAGCTGCAGCAAACGTGACAAAAGGGATTCCCCTATAATAGACCTTTGTATGATCCAACACAAGACTGAACTTGATTTTAGTTTGATCATCACAGTGTTATTACCATTTTAAAGTAATTGACTTTGAGAGTTTTTAAATTCTCATTTACTACCTGCTATATAAAACAAAAATGGAGGAAAGGGACATATGTCTGATTATTCCAAATATGTTTTTCTCTTCTCGTTTTCTTCTTTCTTCTTCCTTTTTTTTTTTTTTCCTTTTTTTAATTTTATTTCTCCCAAATGTAAGTGTTTGATACTAGTGGATGGAATTAGGAATGTTACCATTCTTTCACTCCTGCTTTTTTATAAAATTTTGAGTATTCATTCCCTCCATTATTAGAGTTACAGTAGGTAAGCTGCATTTCATAGGAAGTGCTCATTGTTATCATTTTCCAGAAAACATGTAATTTTTTTTCAAAAATACTACTTGTAAAATATCTAACAATACATAGATCCCAAGAGTTACAAACTGAGTATTTATATTGAGGCTTCTGAATAATAGTAATTACATGGTAACAAACTGCATTCTCTAGAAAATGTTGGTTTCTGGTATTAATGGTATTTACTTAACATTGT
>VXBX01004732.1:1145606-1195835 GCA_013400415.1 Scytalopus superciliaris | reverse complement strand
GCACAGTCAACTTCCACTGCAGAATATCTGTGTGTCAGAGATGGGATTTATTTGGTAAACACATAAGTATCTGGAAGTCACTTCCTGGGCTTTTTAGGTAGGTGGCAACTTCTCTGCCCACTGAGATATAAAAATGTAAGCCCAAGTTCTTTTGCTTCCTTCCTCCCACCTTAACAAAGGTGTTGGTTTCCTATTAAGCACTGCATAATGAATTCAGATATTTTTCTTTGAACTACGATAAGCACCACAACTAGGCTATGTTGAGATACCTAAGAAACATTTAGTGAGGGAAAAGGCTTAGCTCCAGTGGAACATCATCCTTGTGAGCCATCTGGAAAGCCTGTCTTTTTATTCTGGGTGTGGTTAATATAACTATAGGTTTCCAAGTCATAGGCAAATTAGAAAGAGATTATCTTGAAAGCTTGCTAGGGAAAAATGAATGTGGTGTATCTCTTAGTTTCTTCTTCAAGCTACTAAATTACACCACAAAATATTTATGGTATGTTGGGAAAAAACAAAACAAAACAAAACAAAACCCGAAAACCATTAAGTGCTACTGTCTGTGCCAGCCTGGAGGTTTTGTGCTGCCAATTGTTCTTTCTTAGATGTGGCAACTGGTGTTATAACCTCAACCATTGCCTCCATGAGCAGCTTCTCATCAACATGAAGGTTAGAACAGAACTAAGAACTGAAACAAATATTTTCTCCCAATAGCCACCACATTTCTTATCAGTTTTGCTCTACAAGCACATACATCCAAATTGAAATACTTGTGCAGATGCACTTACAAAAGTGATATTTAAAGAAACTAATCTGTCTTGAGAAGAACAAACTTTTAGTGCTATAGAGAGAAGAAGAGAGAAGAATAAATTCACTGTGTTATTTTTGTGTCCCAAAAATAATTGTACTTCTTTAAAAGACTTGTATAGTTTATCATGGTGACATTGCATATGAAGCCCAAGTATGGATAACTCTAAACTGTAAAACCTACAGTCTGTGTTCACAAAGACAGAATTCTGCAACCTTGAAGAGCAAAAGAAGAGAGAAGAGACAAGATTTTTTAAAAGTCTGGGCCAGTGAAAATAAAAAAATCAGTTGCTAAACTAGGAAGAAAAAGGAGGTTATTCTTAAAGGCTATATATCCAAAACTATGAATGGTGGAAGATTGATATAGTGAGAACCTAATCTTTAACCAGCAGCCAGCAAGAACAGTCCAGAAAGAGTTTAAATATATCAGGAACAAAAGGAATCCTAATGGTTTTTATTATGAATAGCTGTCTGTTAAGAAGGATGTGGAAGAGATACAAGGACTAGATAATGTATATGTATTTGGGGGAGGAAGAAACACAGACAGCTAATGCAGTCACATTATGTAATGCTGAAATCTTTTGTATTCTAAAAGGAAGGGCATGCTAATGACTACATAAGTAAAACCATACTGGGTATTGCTTAAAAATGCCTTAAGATGAGGTAGAGGTTGTTCATGCAGTGGTGGAGCCAGCATTTCTCCCTCACCTTCATTATTGTGCCACTGATGCTTTGCTCTGTGAATTCAGCCTAAGAAGATCTCATGGTCCCTGTCTGGAAAAGAACAGACAGAAATCTCTCTCTCTCTCATTTTATCCACCTCTGTGCTGCTTCATCCAGCTTCTCGACTCACAGTCTGTATCTGAAAGAACTCCCTCTAATTGGCGATTAGCTTGCATCTATCAATCTTATTGTTAGGAGGATTGACAGTTGAGACAGATGTCCAGGCTTATTCAATTAGAGCTCCAGTTGCATCCATTGCCAACCTTATGTCAGGTCAGTCCCTTCAAATGTAATTTGCAAAGCTTCAAGCAGAAGCTTTTTACATACGTTTTCAAACCTGTTCTCTAAAAATATTTGCCACAATTTTCTGTTAATTTTTCTGAGTGAGGTTGGAATCTAATTTTAACTTTATCCTCATTGTGTTATGCGCTGGTCTGGAGCATAGACTCATTATATTTTTATAGCGTGAACTCTTTTAGTGTGCCAGACTAATGCTTCATGATTCAGTAGTCAATATCCATAGATGGCATTTCCAAAGGTATTATTAGCTACTGCAGGTAAACAATTCCTTTTATTTATTTTTAAATTCACATCCTTTATGTGAATCCCACAAAGAGATTAGTTTCTCATTGAAATAAATGACTCTCTAGCCAGATAAAATCTACTTGCAGTGTGACTATTAGGGTGGTGAATAAATGCCTTTTGTACAGCAGAAGAATTTCATTAACAAGTCAGAAAGGGCATTTTGACTTGTTTCCAACTTGGTGCAAGTATTTTTTATTCTTACTGATCAACACAAAGACAAGCAAGAGATTTTGCTTTATAATGTTTCAGAGAGCCAGAACAAAAATGAGAGGGTGTGGTGCGTGTATTTCTTTTTCTATTGCACTGGACGTGGGAGAGTGAGGGGCAGAAGGGATGAATCTAGTCTGATTTTGTCTCCTCAAAAAACCTGAATTATTTCAAAAGCACTGAAATTCTCATGCAAAGATTTTGCTACAAGTGCCCTCATGAGCAATCTATTGGTATCATTAGCCCTCTTTGTGAGCTGGAAGGAAGTTGCACCTCAAAAGAAGTTGGAAAGGATTAAAAATGCTAACAAAACAAAACAAAACAAAAAAAAGATAGGGATTAGAACATCAATGATTCTTCTTTGTAGCAAGCTGAAGTGCTACAACTGATGAAAGTAAAAGATGCAGCATAACATTTCCTTACTCTGAGGGAAGTGATCTAACTGGTAACTGAACAAAGAACAGACATTCAGTAAAACGTCAGTCTGAATGGTTTCCCATCACCATTTTAATTTTTGTTTCTTCTATTCACTGTAGAACCATTACATATTTTGATTCAGTCTTTTTGCTCTTCTTTTCTACTGTCCTTTTCTCATTCAAATGGGTTGCATGTAAGCAGAGAGTCTGTATAGGTAAATTCTTTGAATGGTTTGAGTCTCTAAAGGAGGAAAAAGAAGTTGAGATACAGATTAATTTCATTTTTATACTTATACCAAATGGTTCAGTTGTATTTTTCTAGTGTATCATCCGTAAACTAGTTACTGGCATGCCTGTGTTGGATAATTGAAATGCTCAGCATAAAATCCTCCTCACAATATGTTTTCAGATATTTCATTTGGCTATATCACATTTCCTTGAAAATCCAGTTTCATTTCTGTGTTGAAGTTCTAGTTTGGGTTTATGAGTATTCCTGCTTTTTCTTTTATGTGATACAAAGATGCTATTTCTGGAGACTCATTTTTTCTTAGACTGAACTGGTGCTCTAATTGGTTTCATAGCTCATATCTAGCAGCATCTTTCAAAGCAACCAGAGAAGTTATGGTTATATCCTAAAATATTGCATGCTGGATTTAAATCAAACCAAATTTTAAATGTATTAAAAATTACAAAATGTATAATGCCTTGGCCTATTTAACTTTTCAAGTTGTATAGGTAATAATGTCTGGAGGAGTTTAAAACAAAAAAACAAAACAAAACAAAAATCTCTTCCCTGTTGATACAAAGGCATTTTTTTCTCATGAGAAGCACTTTTTTTTTGTTTTGTTCTTCACTTTCCAAAGAACCTTGAAAATTTATAGGCTGAACAAGCAGGGCATACTTACTGACAGTGTTCAGGGTCAAAATTTGAAAACTCGCTTTTTTATAGTATCCCAGGAGTTTATGTAGAAGTTTTACATCTTCCTTTATTCCAGGGCACAGAAAGACTTCTGGGTTTTCTGTAACAGAATAACAGTATCAGATTTTTGTCATTTTTTATCCCTGCTTATAACCAAGGCTTAAAAACCTAAAGAGTGTTTTTGCTTTAGTTTTATGAAATACCATGATTTGATTTACCTGGTTATTTTGTGTATACATGCACGTGTGTGTTGCTTACCTGATTTACAAGGGTTAATGCTTTAACCATGGTATTCACTATTTCCATGGACATTGTTTATGGCATTCAGTAACTGGCTAGGGCCAAGGAAAAGATTAAAAAAGCTCATTGGCATTTGAATAGGTCCACTTGGGCAGTATAGTGGATATACTAAAGAAGCTGGCCTATCAAGACAGTAGCCTTGCCAAGTGGGCTGGTGACCAGCTGAGGCATCATCTAACATTTTGACAAAAGGCATTCTGACAAAACTGATTGCCAGGTTATTTGACAGGGACTGAACACTAACAATTTGGAGAGGGCAGAACGCTGGACATAAATACAGGTACTGAGAGCCTCTTGTCTTAGAAGAGCAGCCAGGATCTGTATCAGGATGAGGAGAGCAAGCATGCTTAGCCATGTTGACCACATATTGCACTGCAATCAAGGGTAATGAGTGACACCAAGGAAGCACTTAGAGATGTGATACCGTTTGACTGCATCTGAGTAGGTGGGCTACATTAAGTACAGTTGAAATAAGAAACTCTGAAAATCACTCTCTCTTACTTCAGCAGAGGCTTACAAAAGTTTAACTACAAAACCAGAGCTCTGATTTATGGTGCTAAGGTAGCTGCTGTTTGTGAGTAAATACACAGAGTCCATAATAGCTATTGCTGTTCTTGCCATTCTTTTTTTTTTTTTTTTCCCCTTGTTTTTTGCCTCTCATACTGTGAGAAACTGAAAATTCAATTTTTTGTGGACTCCTTTCCCAAGAGAATTTCTTTTTAGTGGGTTTTCTAGAAAACCTAGTGTCAGAGACTGCATCTGATCTCTTTTCATACTGAGGAAGCTTAGCAATAACTGGATCCTGTCTGCGATATAGGCATAGCAGCACAGTCAGATTCGATCACAGAAAAGCTTCCCTAGAACTAATGTCAGGCAGAAGCAAAATTAAGCTGCTTGTTTCAGCTCTGGAACAGTGTGTTTGGAAATGCAAGACTTGAGACTTGTCGATTCCCAGCCTGAGCTGAGTCACTTATTTTATCCAGTTTCACTCAGGGCATTCTAACCTCAAAAGGTTTATTGGCATAGCACAGCAGCATGTTAATGCATCCAGACTGCTTCCAGAACAGGACAAATAATTTCCAGCAGCACTGTATAGACGTGCTATTCTGGGACCTCTGTCATGATCTCCTTCCGTGCTCTAATTACATAGCCACTAATTCGGCTAGATCCCTCATTCCGAGAAGGGCTATGTCATGCCACTGATTTAATAATGCACACTGCCTCCTTACATTGTTTAAAGTGCTTTGGTCAGCACTTGAAAATTTAAATAACTGAAATAAGACATTTTAACTAGAAACCATTTTAAATGGTTTGGGGTTTGTTCAAGTTGGAGCTGGAGAGGAGAATATGAGATGCCAATCGGGGTTCATTTCAGCAAACTAGAACTGCAGGTGGTCAGTCTGTTGATATGCAGCTGACAAATGTAAGGATTTAGGAATCAGCTTTAGGCCCCGTATTTTGTATTTCTCTGCCTCACTTTTTTGTCAATTATAAAATAAGAATACAATGCTGCAATTCACTGGAGTATTGATGCCAAATGCAGTGATGCTTTTCAGTGACAATGACAAGTTTCAAGGACAGTGAGGTGTCTCTGTCTCTCTCTCTCTCTGTGTGTATATATATATATGAATATGACTTTAGAAAACTGCTCTTGTAGAACAAGAGGGCACTTTCATTAGATGAACTTGTGTTATAGTTGACACTATGTGTAACTAAAGTTCAAGAAGGTTCCAGTCGCTGTTGACTGAGTGATTAATGGTCACATGGTAAAGATAACAATAATTTCTCTAAAGAAATCATCAACTTAGACCTCAAATATGTTTTTAATTCAAGTGAGAGAGAGTTACCTGTGTTTGGACTAAGGTGTGATTTCTTTTGTTAGCAAACTGAGGCTCTTTTAGAGTGCCTGCAATATCTTGCCACCAATTAAATCTTTCATTGAAAAAACACACGAATGTAAGAGTGGAATTCTAAAGGATGATGCCAAGGTCATTTTGCCTTCTATTATTTATATGGTATTGCACTGCACATATGGTAGTTTTCAGAACTAAAAAGTGAAGCAAGAGGAAAGAACGCATTTCACCTGTGGTAAACATCTGATCAGTTTGGACTGTAAGCTTCTCGGTTTCTGTGGCTTAGCTGGGCAAGAGCCAAAGAAAGAGCTTGTTTTGCATTCATTTCTTCCTACTGTTCATAATGCCAGCTTCAAAGATCCTATGAACAGAACTGTGTAAATGGTAAAATGTTAATGGTAGGGTAGTAAAACAGGCTCATGTACCTGAAAATTGCTCACACCTTTTATAGTGGAGATTTCACAAGTTTGAAACAAAGATTTATGACTGCATTGTGTTTAAAAGGACAGTATTTTAAGGGGGGAGTGTAACTTCCCCTTATCAACCTGGTGCCTCTTGCTTCATGGAAGTTCTCATTTAATTTTGGTCTGTGAATTACACACAGAGAAATATAGAACAAAAATTTGGAGAACTTCCTCTAGAGGTGATTGTGGATAGGTCCTTGAATCTCATTATGGTAATTTTCTAGTTAATAGACAATTTTCAGCAAGCTTGTGTTGTGAATAATATTTAGTAGAAATGGCAATCACTGAATCTCTGTGGTGACTTCTGCTTCAGTCCTGAAGAAGGTACAGTCTCTGCTAGCTTTTTTTGCATAGCAAAGAAGGCTTGACTCCTTCAGATCTTTTTTGGCTCTTTTGCAAGTCACTGCACACTTACTCGTTCACTATATTCACGCCCCATGGAAAGTGGTTGCTGCCGCAGGCACTAAAGCCCTGCATAAGGACTTGCCTTGAGTTAGACTGAGTATCTGCGAGGCAACATTGTGAACGGAATGCAAAGCTGCTTTTCAGAGGACTTAGTTCCCTGGTATTCAGTGTGCAGCCACACAAGTGCCCATTTTGTTACAAACTAAGTGGTGTTATGGGGGCAAGAAGAAACAGAAACAGCGACTCCTTTTGAAGAGTTAATTGGGGAAACAGCATTTCAGCAATCACACTAAAATTATTGTTAGTGTAGTAATTAGTCTACTGTTAGCACTCCCTGTTTTTTTCTCTCTACTTAAAAAGGGCTCTGAAAATGTTCTGTGGTCTGGCAATCTGGTATGAATAGTTATCCATGAATCCTTATTGTCTGCTGTCCAAACCACCTCCACAGATTTGGCTACTGTCTAGTTACTCAATAGTTCTAGTTATCCTCCTTCAGTGTCTCCAAAACCCTAGCTCTTATTTTACCCTCTCAAATCCACAAATTACCTTTGCTTCTGCTCCTTTTTCTTATCTGCCTACTGAATTTCAGCCTTCCCTGAATCCTGCTCTTCATTATGCAAGTTCACAGTGTTCATTGCCTCAGCCTCTTACCTCAGCTAACAAGCTGGCATCCATTTACTCCTTAGACACCTGCAGCTTCCATTTACCACATCCAGCACAGCTTGAAGCAGTTTGTTTTGCTATAAATTGGAGTTTATGGTAGCATATAATGTATTTGCAAATGTCACAGTATTTAAATAACAAACTTCCATACTCATAAATAGCAAAAAATAACACACAAAAAAACCCAAACAAAAAAACAAAACAAAACCAAAAAAAAACACCACCACAACAACAACAAACACAAAAAAAACTCAAAAAAACCCCCAAACCCATAGGCAGTGGTAACAATGACGCTATTTCTGCAGTCTTAATGACTTACATAGGCCCTTGTCTGTAACTGAAGTCTCCTTAGGAAACCATAAACCTCTCCTAACTTAAATCTTGGGTCTTAGATCAGGCCATATGTTTTTAGACAGACTGCCAGACACCCACCATCATCTATCTTCATCTTCCATATATTTTTATTGTGACAACTTCAGATTGCATTTTTCCTATTTTATTCTCAAAACTTATTTTATTTTTACAACAATCTCTTTAGATAAAATATTTTCAAAGAAACAGATGGTGATCTTAATTTTTGTGCTGTGAAAGGACAGCAATTCTCAGTTTAGTAAGCAAAGTGAGACCCTTGTGGTATTCAGTGCATTTAGAAGAATAAATCAAGCATCAGAAAAGATAGACAGTCCCTTTTCCATTAATCACTACAGCAGCAACTATATGTTATTTATACAAAATGGCAGAGTTGCCAGTTGATATAAAGAAAGAGTCAGTATAGCCACACTGTTCCCATGGACCACTAATATGCTTTCAGAAAAAAATAAGTATTTAATGAGAGTATTTGTGTTCAAGAGCCACCATTACTCTTCAGTTTAAACTGAAAGAGAGTAGGTTTAGATTTGCTATCAGGAAGAAGTTGCTTACTGTGGGCATAGTGAGGCACTGGGACAGGTTCCCTGGAGAAGTTGCAGATACCCCATTCCTGGAAGTGTTCAAGGCCAGGTTGGATGAAGCTCTGAGCAACTTGGTCTCATGAAAGGTGTCCCTGCCCGTGGCAGGGGCGTTGAAACAAGATGGTGTTTAAGGTCCCTTCCAACACAGGCCAGTCTATGACTCTGTGATGATTTATGACTCTTCCATTTTCTATGTTTGGAGCACAAATCAGAAATAACAGTTTACCATTGGATAAAACAGCTTGTGGTGCACAGTATATTTACAGATGAGTGGGTTATTTCTGGTATTTTCTTAATCTTACATTGCAATTAGAAGAAAAAAAGATCCTTCTGATCTTGAAATATAGCTCAATAAAAATGCTATTTCTGAAAGTCTGTTCTGTAAGAAGAAGGTCTAGAGAATGGAGATACTTGATCATCTTTTCCAATCAAATCACTAAAACGTTTATTCATACTAAAAAAAAATAAAATTATTATGTTGCAGGGTTTCTTTCTGTTCTTGTTAACTACCATTGCACATATTAAAGTGATATACTTTGTAATAACTAGGGCATGGTCTTGTTTTTATTCTTTCTTGCTTCTGAAGTGTGCATCTCTTAATGATAACTCAGAGATGAGAAGACCTAATGCTCTTCTTGCTTTCATGCATATACATATATACTGATATATGAAAGCCTAAGATGTCTATTTCATTTCTTGCATTTCTCAGAAAACATGTTTTCGACGTCACAGCAAGGGCAGTTTAATAAGTAAAATGCACTTCCCAAGTATGTGAAACGTTGAAAAGAAAGAAAAAAAANAAAAATTTGAAAAAGTAAAAAAAAAAAAAAAAAAAAAAAAAAAGATAATGTCTTGGGTTTTAAAGAATTAGTTAAAATCAGTTTAAAGTTAAGCAGTAGCTTCTGTGATGGTGAATGAGAAGTTAAATAACTGCAGATGATAAAAGTACTAATTAATTTGTGCACTTATGTGTGATGTCATAAATATCTCATGCCACCACCAGCACATTCAATCATTCAATAACAGCAGTACTTGTTGCTCTTGAAAGAGCTGCTGCTTCTTCAAGGTGAGATTTAGGAGCTTTGTAAGTATGAGGTTAGTGCAGAAAAGAATGTGCTTGCTATCCCAGAAAATGAGCTTGTGTCACTGTGAAGTAAGTGAGATTTTGTCTTTATTTTCAATAAAGATCTTGAAAGGGAAATTTTTCAAAATTATGACTCATTACTGTATTGGTTCTAACTACTCTAGCAGTATCTGATGAGCACTGTAGCTATTAGTAGACATGATATTAAATTCAAATTTATTGTCAATGTCTTATTTCCTTCCTGTTTGCAAATATTTTATTTTTATATATGTCTTTTTGTTTAAATCCAAGACTGCTAGAAGGAAACAGATGCATTTTAGTACAAACCTCAGATTTTTGTGCTTGTGTGTCCAGACTTTATTCCTGAGTTTGGCTCTTTTGATGAATTTGGCTAGTCAAAAATACATGGTGTGGTTTTTTTCATGGTCAGAACTATTTATACAGGCCCAAGCCTTTTGATAATTTCTAGTTTTATGGTAAAATTACTCTACAGTTCTGTGGTGACCCTTTACGTGAGAATTTGCAGAATTACTCCTCTGACTCTCTCTCTCTCACTTTCTCTGTCTCTCTAACTAGGTATGTATGTATCTATCTATCTCCATGGTTATGGACTCTATAGATTGCTATAAACTGCTTCCAGTGTTTGCTAAATAATTCCTCTGCTTTTAAATGTTTAGGTGAAGTATCCGTCGACAATTTAGGGGAATATGAATAGAGGAAGATATAAAATACCTTGGAGTTTTATTTCATTATCATCTCTATTGCATTAATTACTCATCCAAATTGGATGACAAGTTGTCTTTTTTGTCTGACAGCTGAAATAAAATTTATCTCAATGTATATACTGCAGTGCTGCAGTCAAAATTAGCACATGAAGTCACCACTGTGCTACTGCCTGTATTTTGCTGTCTGTTATTTTAATTCATTCTAACAAACACTTCTGAAATCATATGTCACAAAACACTTAATGCAAAGGCTGGCAATAACAGAGTGGCAACATAATCACTGCTTTATAAGGTCTGGTGTAACTGTTGGCCCCAGGAGAAAAGTAACCATTTAATTTGCTTAATGTATTCTTCTGACATGAAGATCCACAGGAGTTCCACTAAAGAAATGTAGGAATAGTAAAAGGTGGTAAAAGATCATGGAAAGTTAACTCAGCACTCTTACAGTTCTGTAGCTTTTGTCATCTAGAAATATGATGGTATTTACTGTAACACTTTATTTCTTGCCCAGCTTTTACCATTTCGGGGACAAAATTGAAGTAATCATACTCACCAGTTGAAACTGATACAATCAAGTTGATTTGCCAGGCAGTAGAACTGCTGGAAGTGCTACATTTAGTTGTATGTTTATGCATCTTAGAAAAGAGGTGTTGTATGAACACTGCCAATAGAAGACAGACAATTTAGTTCATAAAGTAGAAATTTGAGTACATATTTGCTTACTTTATACTGCTTTATATATATAGACAGGTGCATATATCCACATTTACTTAGTAAATGCATTATGTGTAGAAATAGGGAGAAAATAGACTATTTTAATGTGTCAGTGTTTTTTTGTTTGTTTTTTTTTTATAAAATGTATTGATACATTAATGGTTCATAAAACAATATTTCTCAGAGGAAAGTATTTTAAATTATTTTTGCAGTCTTCTGCCTCTACTCACTGAGTTATAGTTTTGAATATAATAATAAATTATCTTGTACTCATTTTGTTGAATATGGAAATATAATTTATAATCTTCTGCCAATTAGCTTTTCTCCTTAGTAGTATTTCTGAAGCATTCATTGCTGTTGTAAAATTCTATTAAGATAAGAAAATACAGACTGTTAGACTTCTTTGCGTAATTTTGCTTGAGACTATCACACAGCGTTTCTCCCAGTAAGCTAAGAAGAGAGAGAATGTAATTTGTACTTTCGAATGCTTTTGATTTGAACTGATTGGTATATTCTTTCAAAAAAGCTGAGTAAGTTTTATTACAGTACAAACATGACCTTCAGGAAAAGGTTAAAGATAACTTTAAAAAACTACTTTCACAGCCACTCAAAAAGAAAGAGTTAGAAAATGACTGAGCTCAGCTCCTCAGGTAAGTAGCCCTCATTAATTGTCTGTTTCTGACATGCTCGTTGTTATCAGACAATTGACAATTGCTGATACTAAATCAGAAACAAGCATGCACAATCAACTAATGAAACTGAAATAAGATGTTGCTAGTTGGCTTTTATAGCTAATGAGGAGATTTCTGTAGTCGCACTGGTAGTTGCAAGTGGTTTAATGGGATTCTTTATGGGGTTTATAGTTATAAGATCATGTGGTTTAATTATTTCTAGAATCTTAGTATGATCTTCATTCTTTTCACCTTTCACATGAGGAGACTCATTACTTTTCTCCAAGGATCCAGTATGATAGACAAAATGTCAGGAATAATTAAAACTAATGATGGCCACACACAGAGAAATGTTGAGTAGAAATTCAGTCTATCTGGTATCAAGAATTCCCCCTGGAAATCTGAAATGAAATGCTACCCAGTCGAGTTTTGATGCCTTCTCATCAGCCTTTATCAGGTTTTATCAGTTTGATAGTGTTGTACTTCTTTGGCACCCTGATTTATCAGGTTATGGGAAAGAGGTCAAACATTTTATGGCCTTGCATTGCTTAGGCTGTCTTTATAACTCCCTGGATAGAATGATTGTTTTGTGATAGAAGTGCCTCCAGTTTAAAATCCAGCATCCTGAAGTTTGTTGTCATGGTTCCCAGGTCCCTTTGGCAATAAGAACTATGCTTCTTTGTGCTTTAACATTGATACGGCTTCTATATAAAAAATTAATGTTATTTTAAAACATAACTGGGATTCTTTGCAATTCTGACTCATGGTACGTACTCCATCAACTGTACTTTCATTATAATCTTGGCAGATTATCATAACAGCCATATGAGTAATAAGGATTTTCCTAATACTAAATAGTTGCAGCATAGCAGACACTAGATTTTCTATTCAGAATATGAAGAAATTAGAATAAGATATTGTCTTCAAGTGGAATATAAACACTCAGCTCTTCTTTTTGTCTTCTGAAACCTTTCACTGAAATTCCTGATTCTGTTTCTTAGTACTGCTTGTAGCTCAGGCAATTTGTGGATGGTAAGGGCAACTGGATTAATGAAACCAACTGAAAGAACCCCTATGAACTGAAAATGAGAGGCTATGCCATTTTTAGATGGATATGGTGGGCAAGGGCCACTTACACAGATTTAGAGGCTGCTTCCATTTGCCCCTCTGAACTTTCTCCTCAGCTGGTGAGTGGCTCTAAGGAGGAAAGTATGCCACTGCATTTGATCAGGGAATAGGGAAGAACCAAGATTTACAGCCAAGGTTTTTAGAACATCTGTTTGTCTGGCACATCTGTGCTTCAAGGCCAGTGTGGGGAAGCAGTGATCCAACTGTGAAGCTTGTGGTGGGAGAACATGAGTAGTGAGAGGGGAAAACAGCATGAGAGCGGGAGAATTAGACAGTCACAGCACTGTTCATAAGTAATCTGTACAGTGTGTACATCAGACACAAGCAGCTCTCTTTTTCACTCTTGGTGTGTGGGCAAAGGGAAGGAGTGGTGAAGATAATTGTGAAGAGCACCTAATCACACTGGCTGATGGTGTAGGTGTTCCTCAAGCTGAGAAACTCTAACCAAGAGGTCTGTTAGTTCTTCTCACCTCTAGCACTACTTCAAAGGAAATGAAACAGAATAAGGCAGAATATATGGCCAAAAGTAACAAGTTCTGCTGGTACTCTGAGGTAAAGTGTCCCTCAGATGTTAAGTGCTGGGTTGGTGGAGTTAGATTGATTTGGAATGAATGTTACCAAATTGAGCCACATTCTTCAATGTGTAATTGTTTCAGGATCTTTACTGGAAATGCTGGTTTTGTAAGTTTTTAGCTAATGTGAAAATACTAGTAAGAAGAGCTAAGCATGATACTACTTAAATATTGGTTTTTGAAAATAATGTTTGCTTTAGCTCCCAAATCTCCCTTCTCAGGGACCAAATTGTAGAAACTCTAAATCCAAGTGTGAAATGGTTACAAATGTTCTTAATTCCAAATGCATAAAAATCTTTGAGTGCATGAGTCTATTTCTGTCTTTTTAAAATTCATTCTATCTCTTCCATATAAGACAAATACAAACAATGCTTGGAAGGTGGTATTTTGCATACTGAAATATTACTGATTTGGCTCCTTGCATACTTAGACTTCTTATTTGTAGTATATGTCATTTTTATCAAGACTATTATTAGAAGAGAAGTAAGCATTAAGAATGGTCCTTGCTTCACCTAGAGCTATCAGGGCTCCTTCCCTTTTCCACAGTATTAGGAATGGTCATCATTTATCTTCTGATGCTGAATCTTCATCTTTCACACTTGATGAAGCCTTGCTTCAGGATAAATCTTGTGTCATTCTGCTTCATCTTTCATAAATGAAATGCTGTTAATAAACCAAGTGCACACAGATTGCTAGCAATCTACTGTGTGTATCTACTGGTAGGTTTAACTGATGTTACTTTTAATTTTGCTTATCAGATCTAACTTTTCTCCCTACCATTTTGACAGCTGTGACTAAAGTGGAAATTGATTCCAGCTTTTAAGATCACTTTGTCATTAGGCTTGCATTGGTATATTGAAAAGCCACAGATAAAAGCGGCTGATGGACGAGGTGCAAGGATTAAAACTATGCCCCGTTTGTGTTTGTATGTGAGGCAATAGATCTGCAAGATTGAGTTTATTTTCTCCTTGCTATTGTTAATGCGGTTCAGGAAGATGAAAATAGAACCTGCTTCTTTCCCAGTATTTTTTTTTTTCTTCAGTGCATTTCCATTTGTGAGATTGTTCACCAGTGCTAAAACTTCATGCCCTACTTTTTTTTTTTTTGTGACAAAAAGCAGATTTTTTTTTTTAAAGAGAATATTTATATCCACAGAGCACTATAAGAGAAATGTAAGAAAAAATAAGGAAGAGTACATGAAATTTTGCACCCAACATGCAAGAGAAGTACCAAGCTTAAAAAAGAAAAAAAAATTAAATTGTCCGGCTTTGACTAGAGAATATACAAAAACATTAAGTGTTACTGACAACCTAAATAACAACTCCCACTTTCACCCACACACATCTCTGAGCCAGTGTTGCTTTATTCTTCTTCCCCTTGGAAACCTAAAATCTAGCTTGCTTTGCCTTCAAATAAATCTTTTGCCACTGCAGTGCTGAAGAATAGATCGTGGGATGTGGTTGAGTTCAGACCTTGAAAAGAAAACAAAATTGCTCAATTAGACTCTCTAGATCTTCATTTGTTGCAGTGAATTACATTGGTCACTAGCTACCATTAGGAAAGGAAAAGAGAAGGAACAAGGGATCACACGTTCTGAACAGGTCAGATTAAACCAGACAGAAAGGTTCATGGTGTCATAAACATTGCAGAGAGTGAAAAAAGACTTTGATAGCTGATAACTTAATTATCTGCCACTATCAGTTTGGAAGGGCTTTTAAACATGTCCAAAGTGTCTACCAAAATTTCCAGCAGGAGTGACAGCAGATTTTTAAGTAAGGATAAAAATGCAGCAGTCTTCCTGGAATAAGAGTCTGACAGACTATGATGAATTACCTTATTATAGTTGTTCGCATGACAAATGTACTTGATCAGGGTTTCTTCTTGGGAATAGTTGAGCTTATCCAGAGGCAAAAGTTGAAAGGAAATGAAAGCTAACTAGTAATCCTAAGTGGAATACATCAGAATTTCTAGCAACAGAAGCTGAGAAACCTGATCAATTATTGTGTATGTCAATAACAAAACAATTCTCATGTCCCCCATAATCTTAGTGCTTCCTTTATCTGTTTAGTATTATTAATGGAAATTTCACATACATATACTTTTATAACTGATTCAAGGGTCTACTTAAAGCAAAATACTTCATAAATAGCATGATTTAGCTTTTTTCTATGCTGCAGGAGTAGTCACAGCACTGACTGAGAGTACCCACCTTGATCACAGAGACTGACAGGGAAATTAAGGTGGGGCACATCTCCTTGTTGACAAATTACAGATGACTGTGTTGCCCAGCTCCAGTGAGTTTGCAGCCATGACGGTCCTGGTTATGAAGCCAGTTTGTGGCTCTGTAGGGGTTGCAGGTGCCCAGGGTCTGGCAGGGGCTGCCGGGTGCCCTCTGTGTGGAGCAGCCAGAGCTGCCCGCTGCGAGACACAGCCAGGTCCAGGGCATGACTGAGCCCACAGTGCCTCAGAGACAGCCTGAGCAAACGAGGTAGAACTGCCTGGTGGTCAAGGGAAAAGGGTGAGAAACAGCCCTGAGAGCCCCAAGAGAAGAGCGTGAGAAAGTGGAGGAGGCAATCCAGTGATGGAGCAGAGATATCCCTGCAGACACTGTAGAGGATCCCACGTTGGAACAGGGGAAAAGTGTGAGGAGAAGGAGCAGCAGAAAGGAGCTCTTGTGGGCTGACCACAGACCCCATTCCTCAACCTTGTTCCACTGGTCAAGTACATAGGGCGGTAGAGGATTTTTGAAGAAGTGAAGTGTTTCAGTTTTTGTTTCTCACCATCCAAATCTGTTTTAACTGGCAATAAATTAAATTATTTTTTCCCAAGTGTTGCAGGGAGGGTTTGAAAGCACGTGAGAACTGAAACTCAAACACTGTTGTAAACGTAACTTAAGCAGTATTTTATTATAAAAGGTAGCCAAGTAAGATGGAAACCCCCAGCGTAGGAAGGAGAGAGAAAGGGAGAGAGAGACAGAGAACACCAAGCCCCATGTAAGGATCCTTCCCCAGGTGTTACTCAGATTTATCTTACCAAGTTTAGAATTCCCAAACTTCCCAAGGTGGAGACAGTATCCTCAGAGGCTGGCAGGCGTCCCCACCAAGACAACGTTGTCTGTTCATGTATAGTGGGCCCCCTGCTCAGGACAAGCCATCTACCTTTTATCTATTTGCCAAAGGGGGGCATCTACCTTGGTGGGCGTGGCCATCACCCTCCAGGTAGAGGTGCCTGGCCCCTCCCCTCTGATATGTAAGTGGTCTTCCACTGTGCTTGCGCTGACCACTCCAGAGGGTCTCACAAACCAATCGTGTGATCCCAATTAATTCTAGTTTACACTGAATGTTTTCCTCAAGGATGAAGTTTACACTTATCAGCAGGTATTTTGCCGTAACTTGGTGGGGAAAGAATAATTTCTCACAGGTCGCTGGGCAAAACACAGACCAAAAATACAAGTATTTATACCAACACAGATACACGAAGTCAAGCCTATTTTGTTTGCAGCTATGAAAAAGAAAAAAAAAAAAAAGAATAAAAAAGAAAGAAAAAATACATTCTCATCTTCTTCTCTTTACTAAAGTGGAGTGAGAGCAGCTGGGTGGGTGTCAGGCAGCCAGTCAAGATCACCTACCAGAGCTTCTTTGTGGGTTTGTTTTTTGTTTTTGTTTTTTTTTTTTTTTTTTTTTGGTCTGGATATAGCATCTCAGTCCAGGCCTAAATCTAGTACGCACGTATTTTTTCTCTTATTTTTTTACAAAAGTTTGCACTTTACATAAGGTATAGTGTGTAATGTATAATAATATTCAGACGTTGTAGCTGCCATTTATTAAAATAACTTGTTTCAGTTTTGTAAAACAGTATGAAACACATGATAATTATCACTCTTTTAATTTCTATCTATTTTCAGAAGAAACTAATGATATAGGACCTAATATATGATTTTATGCCCAGAATATCAGAGCTCTCCTAACCTGTGGTTTTCTGATCTGCCTACCTTACAATTTAAGCATGAAAGTAATGAAAATCCTACTCCAGAAATTTGAGTTAACAAATAAGCTTTTGATCAGTGATATCTGTAAAGGTGTAAATCAGGTTGTTGCCCCAAATTGCTTTTGAAAGTCTGACCCTTCTGGCTTTGAGAGACAAGGCTACAAGCTTGTCTGTCAGGACATAAAATCTATGTGATAGAAAAAGTGTGAAATTCAGATTGAGAAAAATCACAGTGTTTCAGACAAATTGGATGTTTTAGTTTGACATCCACTTTTTTTTTGTTTCCTTCCGAGTTGACATATGCATTTAAAACACTCTCAACTAATTTTTTTTTAATTTTTTTTTAGTCTTTAAGCAAAGAATATGTGGTTTTGGTAACTCCTAACACTTGCTACAAGACTGTGGCATATTAAGTTGATTAATATCCTAGCGATGTATTGCTCTAAGTAGTGGAAGCTAGACTGAAGGAAAACTGTAGGCATAAACCATTTTTTGTGATACAAGTATCTATGCTGTTTGGGTTTTTATTAATGTTTTTTTACTCTTCCTCTGATTTAGTCATTGGCAGTAGTTTTTCAGTCAGTAGTGTGAATTAGGGACCTTTCCCTATGTTTCTAGTTATATATAATTATTAGTTTGTCTCAGGGCATGATTTGAAAATCAACCATGCATGCAAAAAAAGCTGGCACTGTTGTTTATCTTGGCTTTAGTGGACAGATAAGTACATCTGCATCCAAGCTTTCAAAACTCGTCAGAAAATCATTTTCTAAAGAAGAATTACTTCTGTTAATGCTTACATTTAAATTGTGGAAGATAAGACTTGGTTATTGCATGTGCTTTATAATACTGAGTACATGAAGTAGTCAGCAAACTTTAATGACCTTGATCACATTAAATAAATACAGTAAATGGAATGTGTAGCCAGCTATTTTGAGAGTAACATTGCTGATACAACACAATTTATCTCATAATTTTCTTTGAATTGTTCTAATGTTTCTCTGATTTAGAGAACAGGAGTGGGACCGTATTGGGGTCAAAAGACATATTTTTTTAATCACCGTAAGTATCTGTCCAGACCTTGTATGGATATAATGCCTCTGAGAAAATTAGCACCTAGATGAGTTTGTTGGAAATTCTCTAGCTCAAGCTCAGTAGTTTTTGTGTTCAGTGTGCAGCGTATGTAGACACATCAACTAGGATGTGCTTAGGGCAACACAACTAATATCTTTCACACATATTTTTCAGGAAGTGACAAGCTGTATTTTTTATTAAGCTAGTTTGATTACTGGAAGAATTTCTCTGCAACAGTAAGGAACTCTTTGGGGACATGACTAGAAAGTGTTTACTAAAGCAGAGGCACAGTGATGATGCAAACCACCTTTCTTTTTGTGCTTTGTCTTCACTATAGAGAGATGCAAGCCAGATACATGGAGTAGATTCACCCTGACAATGACAGTGCAGCTGCAGAAGTAGGGCTGTATGGTCCTCTTGGCCTGTGTAAATTTACAATGCACCCTATATAGACATTGTGCTCTATCTTGCTGGAGGAAAAAAAAAAACAAAACAACACCAAAGAGCACAGTATATGTCTCTAGAGGACTCAAGACTGACCAGCAGTCTTCTATATAAACATACTCCTAAAGGCTTATTGAACATCTTCTTTAAACTTACCCAACATGTTTCGTCTTACTGCTTTTGCTCTTACTGCAGCTGTGTGAAGTGAGAAAGGTGTTCTCACAGTCTTTTGTTAGAAAACTGCAGTTACAGTCGTTCTGTACTGAGAATTTCCATATTCATAATAATGAAAAGAATCTGTCTGAAAACAAAAGGATTCTGTTATTTCTACATTGATCTTTGATTTGTGTTTTTATTTGATCAGTCTGCATCTTAAGTGATGTTTAAAGTGGAAAACTGGATTGATAGGTTGAGAAGACAGGTGGGGGCTCTTTGAAGTAATTGAGGATGAAGCTGCTGGACCTGACCAAAAAATCACTTTATCCTGTTTAAGACTGATTTCATATCTTATTAGTTTGGGTTGAGGAACTCTTTAGGATAGTATAAAGAAACAAAAGAATTGTCAGTTTCCTGCCAGTCTCCTTTGCCTTTTTCCCTTGAAAACTTCTAGAATTTATACATTTGCTCCTTACTTCAGTTCTTGAATATTTTACTGCCTCGTTAGGAGTTTTTTTTTAAATTTCTTTCTTTATAAAATAACAAAATTTAAAGTTGCCGGTAAAGCCAAATGCATACATTTAAAAGTCAACTAAAATGGCAAAAATTGAATGAGCTTTTATTTTTCGAACAAAAGTTTTGGTGCTTGTGCAGAATTCTCTCTTTTGTCTTTATTTCAGATATTTATCTTATTGTTGTGCTTGTCATAGATTCAGTCATATGGTACTTCTGTCAAAATTTAGACAAAGCAGTTAAGCAGAAGAGTGAGTAAAACTGCAAATTAATTGAATGGCTAGACTTGGGTCCAATGCTTCTTTAGCTGTCATTTGCTTGTTTTGTTCTGCTAAATTTAGCTGCTTTTCAGCTCATAAACTTCGAAGTCAACTCAAAGTCAAGCTCAAGGAGGATTCTATGATGCAAGCAGGCCTGATTAGCCTGAGAGCTGTGAGCAAGTCTGGTATCCGTGCAGTCTACATAACTGTGGTGAAGATGTAAATATTTACTCTTTTGTATTTTGGGCTTAAGCTCAAAGGATAACCTATAGTAAGAAATTAAGGAGATTGCTAAGATTGAATATATAAAACTACTAGTTCAAAGATATTAAATAAGTAATTTCTCTTAAGGGATGGTAATTGAGTAGTTTGTCTCATCAGTAGTGACCACAACTTAAAACAATGTCGGTTTTGTTACTGTGCGTTATTTTATAATGGATTTTCCTAACTGGGTTTTAAGAACAATGTGTTTGCTTATTCAAGGCTGCCAATTTATACTGTGCCATGCAATAAGTACTGCTCTTGATTGCTAGCTGATCAGATATTTGTTGAACTTGGCTTATTCCTGGATCATTGATCCTAAAACCTATAACTTCCAATTTACACCTTAGTTGTAAGGCTCTGATCTCTTTAAATCCTATGGAAATGAACTCTATACCTGTATAAACATCTCCAGTTATGCTTTTTCCTTATGCCATTTCCTGTTTTTTCAGTCTGTGCTACACAGAATTCTCCCTTGATCTAGTTTTTTGTCTTCCCTTTGTCAAATCAGGCCATGTCAGTGCCATTTTGGTATCCCACACTAAAGCACTTCCTTTACTAATTATTACATCAAAATTGCTTGTTGCTTACCAACATCTGCTGCTCAGTTTCACAGCTGAAAACACAGAGTATAATACTCTATTCTGGGTATTTTTTTTTCCTTTTCTTCTTTTTTTTCTTTTTTCCCCTTCTATGAAATATGTCCTGGCTACTAAGACTTACAGGTGTTGTTTTGGTATTTCAGATAGAAGCAATAAATCCCCATATACACTCCTAGAATCTTATTTCTCTATTCCAAACACCGTTTTAAATTTTCTCTCACACAACATGAAAGAGACAGTGCTGATGGCTGCAGTTTTGACAGTCATTAATAGAAACAGAATAATACACATAAATCCTAAGATAAACACTTTTTTGATTATGCAGTTTGATAAGAGGAATAGAAAAGAAAGGGTGGAAGGATGCAACAGAAAGAATCTATCTCTGGAGCTCCTCTTTTTTGTCTTAGACGAATGGCATAACCACTGAATAGGGAAGATGTGTGGAACTGTGACAACACTTGCAGTAGCAGGATGTCCATGTGGCAAAGTCTTCCTTCTCAAAGCCTGCTCAGATTGCCTGGATGGAATCTCAAATTTTTATCTTGAAATATTGTCAGATTATAGCACGTTTGCATCCTTCTTCAAGATATTTAGCAACCTCTAAATAAAACACACTGACATTTAAAATCTAAATACGTTGCTGTTGAAAAAAACCCTGTAATAGTTTATATTCTTGCCAGAATATCCTATAATTCTTCAAGTGTAATGAAACATGTACTGGAAGTTGTGGGAATGAAGCCAAGCAGCTTTTCCTCTAGAATAAAATCAGAGAAATAAGCACAATAAACCATTTACCATTGGGTAAACCATTTACCAATTGTTTTGGTTTTTTTTTTCCCTCTCCCCTTCCAAGACCATCACTCATCCCAAATAAGTAATAATTATCAAGGAAAATCTAAGCTAAGTTAGTTACTAAAAAATTATGGACTCAACAAAGGTAGCAGGGAAAAGAAAAAAATAAATGTTTTAAAGAAAATTCTATTCCACAGGTTTCAATAACAGGGACGTCAAAAGAGTGAGCTTTCCTGTCCCATAGCCTTTCACTGAGAAAATCAGCTAGGCTGCCTAATGGATAAGCAGAACTAGGTTAAAGGAAAGGTTGGGATTCTCTGCCAGCAAAGCTAGTTTCCTTTCCCTGTTGAGAGTTATCACACTCTCTGTTGTGCCATTTCAAGCATTGCTATTACCAGAAACTAACCCAGATCTGTCTAAATGATCCAGTTTAAAAAGAAAACAGAAAAGTGTTTTCAAGTTTAAATGGTTTGAAGTTTAGAGTGGGGAATGTCACCGAGCAGTTTTGGATCAGTGCATGGATAAGTAAACAGAGCATGAAGAAGAGCATGTGGGGAGAGAGAAGCAGATACACAGCTGTTGGTGCTGGAAGAAATTGTACACAACTTGTGCTTGTTGGTTATGGCAGCATTTGTGGGCCAGGACCAGTGAAGCACCGGGTTGGCCAGTGGCCTGTGTTCTCTCACCCAGCCTCCCTGCTGGTCTGAAACCAGCATCACTGCCTGAGTCCTACATTTGAAATCCAGCAGCAGAGTCTGGGTCCAACAGAGAGGAGAACAGTGAACCCTCTCCTCTCTTCCTTTTGTTGGGTTGTTGTTTTTCTAAATGAGATCTCTGATTGCTTTTTATCAACTTGGACCGATGGCTTATTGATCTAGGATCCCTTTCCTATCCCAGGGTGGGTGACAGGGCAGGAGGAGCAGAGTCACACGGCTCCTCAGCAGTGCAGAGGTGGCAGTGGTACAGTGGATGAGCATTACACTCTGTGGAGAGGCTCCTAGAGAGATATAACAGAGCAGACACTCTGGAAGATGCTCTTGAAGACACATGAGGGAGAGGTTTCAGGGTTGTGTGAGAGACTCACAGGGTACATGAGGGAGAACCCAGAAGTTTTAAGAAGAGAGAAACTGAAGGAGTCATCCAGGGGATGCAGTGGTCCCACCCCTGGGCTGTCTGAAGCAAGCACAGGTAGAGCCTCCATGCTGGCTCACTTGCCAGCACTTCCTCCCAAACTGTGCTATCTCTCCTGTGGGACACGGAGATCATGTAATTTATAAAACTGCACATACCCCGGTGATTGAAGTGGTTTTGTGTCCGAGTTCATGTAGTATCATACTGTCAACAGGGTCTTAAACCATGACAGTGCTTGTTTGAATAAGAGGCAGTAATAATTTCACAGGGTAGTTAGGGACACATCTGCCATATGCTGTTGGACATATGCTGTTAAAAGCCTTCAGACCAAGCAACATTTTGTACCTCCTGTGATAAATGGTAGCTTGTTAAAACATATGAATACCTTTAAAAAGGCAGAGATGCTATGTAATGCAGAAGGAGAGAGGTGATCAGAACTGAAAATTACCAGCAGCAAGGTAGTCATAGGTAGACAGGATTTCACTGTGTCACTTAAGTTAGTTTAAATGGAAGGGTAATGTGAATGAAAAGAGAAATGTTGAAGTAATTTTCCTAACAGACCAAGACAGACCTGAGAGAGATTGCACTAGTGGATTTCAACTTATCTATAAGCATTTGCATGTTGAAGGCATACTAAATTGGTTGTTTATTATTCATTCTTGCTGTGTTACTCATAAGAAGTTAAACAAAATTCAGAGCTTTGGTAGAATTTCATGAAGTTGTTGTAAAATCATAATTAGGGTAGCACTTTATAATTTGTTTATGTTTTCCAATCTCCTTCACCTTTAAATGTAGTTTATAACACAGTGACCCCTGATGATTTATGGTTACAGCTCTGTATTATGGCATACTTTGTTTAACTCTTTTTATAAGGTGATCCCTGTGAAAAGTGAACAATTATAGTCTTGGTTGAGGTCCCAGTAATCCACACAAGTGTTCATAAACAGCTTGTAGTTCAAGCAGTTGAAAGAACTTGCAACTACTTTGTTGCTGGCATTATTAGCTACTTTGCTTAAAAGGATGCATTTAAGGGATAGGTTGTTTGAAAATATCTATATTTACTAGTTCATACACTTTGTAAACAGAAGGTGCCACTACTTCCTCAGACCTTCTTTGAGCTTTAAGGTGCTGCTGACAAAAACCCGTGGTGCATTTGTCATTGTTGGCTGGCTGCTGGAAAATAAAGTGGAAGACAAAATAACACCAAAGCATTTGGGTAGTATCACTGGGGGAAAAAAAAATGGTGTCGAGTGATGTGTATAAAAGGTGCCTTTGAAAGATAGGAACCTGAATCATATCAAGATAAAGACAAACATGGAAGTTGGATTTTTGTTGCAAGTTATGACCTTACTTGATTGTAAATATTCAGACAATTTTACAACTAGATAATCTAAACCTAATTTGTTGGTTGTATGTAGTTCAGTCTTCTTTAATTTGAAAAATGTATGATTTGTACAATGCTATGAATTAATCTAAAACAATTTCTCTTTTGTGTTCTAGGTAAGAGAATATCAGGTTTCTCACTATGACCAGACTGCATCAAGGTAACAGATTCCAGGTATCTGAAGCCTATGATGGGACTATAATTGTGTGTGTATGTGAACATCAGATTGTCTTGCATAAGTAAAGTGTTTGAATCAGTAAAATATTTGATTTCCAAAGGAAAAGTAGCCAACTTTAGTAAATCTTTAGCAAGCCTTGAAAATATGATAGAAAAAAAATCTCTTATGTGCTGCAGTCTCACTGGGTTGTGTTCTACTTTTCTTGTGTGAAAACTACTTAGTTCATGTTGTTACAGTACTGGATGTATTTTGTATGGCTATATGTTTTCAAAATAAGACTAAGACAACAATATGGTCACATTGTGAAGTGATTTTAAAAATTAAGGAAAATAGGAAAAATAAAATCAGTTTGATGCAAATAGTAAGAAGTATGGAGTTGCATATGTAATTCTCAATATTAATCTTAAAGTAGAAAGATTCTGAAATATCAAAATTTTTATACTTGTGCAGGTTATAAGCTATTAGGTTTATTTTAAAAAGAAATAATAATAATGAGATGGTTTCTTGAGTTCCTTATGGCTTTCTGTGCTAAAACAGGTCTTCATGCAACTTGATTTTTTCCTTTGATTACAAGGACACTTTATGTAACTTTAAAAACAAACAGAAAAGTTTCTTCTCCTTTTACATCCTTGGTGTTAATCAAGATTTCTGGATATAACTTCTGTAAGAGTCTTGTATTTTGAATAGACAACCGGACCTCATTTATCAATGCAATTATTGAAGTAAAATACAACGGATTCCACGTGGCTAAGTACTTTCAGACAAGATTCAGTACTAGAATGTCTGTCATCTCCAGTTTTTTAAGATTTTTCTGCAAATTTTAATTAAAACTGTTTTGTATTTTTCCTCTCAAAAATAATCAGTACTTTTGTGGTCCTTGATACAGCAGTTTTCCAGCAAGAGTGGTGTGTAGCATACTGCAAACAATCAGAACATTTATAGAAGTCTTTCTCTCATTTACTGCATCCTGCTTTTAAAATGCAACTTTATAATGCATGATAGTACTGGTGTGTCCTTTAATAATGTTGTATTCGCATTTGAGCAACTGAAATTTTTTGTTGCCAGTATCTGGACTGTTGGATACTGGGATACATAAAATCCTACAGGTACACAAAGGCAAGTAAACATTATAAATCCTTTACTGCTAGACAGGATGCTGTGATGAATCTAAATGACTTTTTAAAGGTAAGGTTTGGTGAGATGTCCAGAGATTCCAAGATTCTTTTGCTAAATCACCCAGAATTCTACTGTGAATAACATTAGGATGGGTGAGTCCTTCCTTTCCAGCTGCATTTTGAATGCCTTGTCATTGCCGTTGGATCAGCATAAGATTGATAGTTCCTTGATATAGCAACATTCTTTGTTCTGCAATGTAATTCCAACAGATGCTCTTATTTTAAGTGTAATATGCTATTTGTTTTAATCTTGGAATGCCTTTACCTGTACCAGACGAATGATAGTAAAGTTGTGGTGCAGGTTTTGAAACCATGAATTGTGTATCTCTGATCAAACTGATATCTGCAAATTGTGCTGAATAGCATTAAGCTTGATAACGGTAGCAGTTGGAACAGTTTCTGATTTCTTTCTCAAACTGGCATACGGAATTCTTCTGACTCTAGGGCAGTTTATGCTTCTGTCTTTTTTTCGTTCTCTCCCTGCCCCTGGTAGCCATTCTTTCCCTGGTGAACTATTTGAAACTACATAGACATGTATCTTTTCAGAATCAGAAGACTGGTTTTCCCCTTCACACCATATGAAGAGTTGTAATGAGAAAAATCTTAAGAACTGAAATCTGTAATTTAATTGACTTTGCATGTGTAGATGCTGACAAGAGGTCTAAACTAAGATAATTTTAAGATAGTGTTTCCTACTGTAAATGCATGACAGCACGCATCTTATGTAAGATAAATGATGGTGATATCAAACATTACTGTAGTCAAAGGGAAGGTTTTGGTGAAAAAAAATGATCCTTTTCTAGCAGGAACATTAAAACCAGAATATTGTACAATGCAGTGCTCTTAAAGCTGTTTACATAGCAGGCATCCCATATTTCTTGGTGTTAGCAAGTCCACCTGTAAGTGCCATTTTTTTCAAGGAGTGGGATGTTATTCCTTATATGCAAACCCTGGTTTCTGTTGCAGAACTACAGCAGTCAAGAGAATCTCATGTAATGACAGCATCTCCTAAATGTTAGAATTCTTCATACGAGCAATGGGGGTAGCTGTAAATGTTTGCTTGCATGTTGCTGGCTATTTCACCATTGTGTGACTTGAAGTTACTTTTCTGCTTAAATTTTTTAATAACTGAAAACTCGTTAGCATTAATAATGCTGCATGATTATGCTTTACCCAAAGAAAATGCAGGAAGTTATATAAGGCAATTTAGCAGCTCCTTTTCCTGTCTCTCTCTTCCCCCTGAGGTTTAATGTCAGTATATTTGCAATACCTGTTTTGAAAATTTTATCTTTTTCAGGATTCTGTGAGGAAGTAGAAAATTCTAGAATATCTTTGACCTGTAGATTGCTCAGTCCAGGCTTCGTGTAGGGTTTTCTTTGACGTATCAATTCTGCTTCTCCATAAATAGCTATTTATTTTATGTAATAAGGTCTAACTTTTTGGGCTAAATAGTGGTCTATCTACCATACCTACTGTCATGGTTTAATGCCAGTCAGCAAATAAGCACCACCAAGCCACTCCGTCACTCCCTCCCAGCAGGATGAAGAGAGAGACTTAAAAGGGTAAAAGTGAGAAAACTCATAGGTTGAGATAAAACCAGTTGAATATTTGAAATATAATCATCATCATCATTTGTAAATAAAGGGAAAATAACAAAGAACAGCGTTTGCCCCTGCCAACTTCTTCCTCGGCTCTACATGCTGAACGTGATGCCATCTGTTATGGAATAGCCCTGTGGTCAGTGGGAGTCAGCTGTCCTGGCTGTGTCCTCTCCCAACTCCTTGTGCCCCTCCCCAGCCCACTTGCTGGTGGGGTGGGGTGAGAAGCAGAAGAGGCCTTGGCTCTGTGCAAGCACTGCTCAGCAGTAAGGAAAACATCCCTGAATTATTGACACTGTTTCCAGCATAACTCCAAAATTTGGTCTAGCTACTGTGAAGAAAATTAACTCTATCCCAGCCAAAATCAGCACACTTATATTGAAAGAGATGGTATCAAAGTTCTTAAGAGATCTACTTTTTATTAAGATCAATAGAGGTTTCTGTGCAGTTTAATGAAACAACATATTTAATGCAGTATAATGCTATATAAATCTGCATGATGCTTAGCCAAAACTACTCTGCGTAATTTGTGACAAAGGCTATTATAATCCATTAGCCATAATTTCCAAGGCAATTTTCAGTCACTTTTAAGTTGTGACAACAGTATATGCTGTAAATTATTATGTGGATTGCAGAGATTCTTGGGTTTTCATATCATTTTCACATATAACTACGTTATAAGCAGCATTTTTATATGTGAGGTTACAGTAAGGTAACTTTGTACCTTTTGTGAATGGAGGTATGGTCTCTTTGTGATAAAAATGGGTAGGGATAATGGATAATCCTTCCTTTTATGCTGTATCCCTAGTTTAAGAAAAGTCATTAAATGTAAGACTTGACTTCACTGGTAAAATAAAGTACCTTCAGTCTATAAGATTTCTTGCCAGTGCAGGGCTTAAATGAAATTCAGGACTATAAGTAGATTTATCAGATTAAAAGCACACTGATATATTCTGCTGCTGTAAACAGTCTAATGTCATGAATGAAGAGGAAGTTCTGCAGAAACACTAATATAGAGTGAAGTTGTTAAAGCATGCACTTGTATTAAACATGCATGTGGAATCACATAAAAGAGCACATAAAACCTGTGGGGGTTCTTATTGCAAAATTTCTTTTTGTACTTTGTTTTTCCAAATAATATGGTAGTTTTGGTGCAAATTTCTTAAAACAATCTCCAAATGTAAAATCTTCTTACCATAGATGAATAATTAAAAAGGGAAGAACAAAGCTCCAAATTGCTTATGATATAAGGAGGAAAAAAAATTATATCCTTTGAAAGTATATTTAGTAATTATTATGTGGCTTTAATAAATAATTAATCCTGTCTCTTATGCAACATAGGACCTTCTGCAGTTCTGATTCAAATTATATTAGGATATGAAAGTGAAAAATCTATTTTTTCACAGAGTTTTTGTTGTACATTGGCTTATGCTGTGGCTTCATATGCTATGACAGGCAGTAATCTGAAATGATTTGTGTACTCCTTACATTGCTGGCAAGGTAACCCAAAATCCCTGTCCAAAATTCCTCCAAAAGTAATGCCACATTGCATTGTCCTTGACATGGGACACATTATTATATTATATTGTAGCTTATAATGAAAAACCGTAAAATCTTAACGCATGTACACATGAATCAATAGCAGCCTGTAGCAAAGCTCATTTCGGTAGTGATCAAATTATTCAGTAGAAAAGCCAGCAAAACTACTGTACTGTTCTGATAATAATTAAAGAAAAATATATTACTTTTCAATAAAGCTAGAAAGCTAAATCAAAACTGTTTTTATATCAATCAAATGCCAATTAATTTTTAACTAGGTTATTTAAGAAGAAACCTTCAAAATTAAGCCGCTATTAATGCATTAAAAAGTAAATGCAAATATGTTGCTTTCCAGATCAGAGGGTTTCAAATGAAAAACCAAGTTGTGGTGGAACACTGTCAACTAATTTTTCCTCATCTGAGTCATTCAACTTTTCATCAGTGCTCTTTTTGTTCCCCTTGATTTGACTATTCAAAAGTTCAATTTCATTTTTTGTTTTTTATTCTGTTGCTGTTACCCAGTCATAAAAGATATATTTGGGTTGGGGTTTTTTATTTGTTTATTTGGGATTTTTTGCTGTTTTTATTTTGGTTTTGGGAATTTTTTTATGGCGTGTTTTGGGTTTTTGTTTGTTTGTTTGTTTTCCTTCTTTTTTAAAATCTTGGTTTGACAAAGTTCAAGATAGAAAAGGGAAGTACTAGAGTGTGTTCTGGTTCTTGCTCTGTGGAACAGCAGGGCATTGCTAATACGGTCCCACCCAGGTGACACTAGGAATGAAAGCACAAATTTCTGATGAAACCATTCAAGCCAAACATGTCATGTGGATACATGTCATGGTGGTTGTTTGCTCATGTTAAAGTCTGTGCCTGCACCTTCTGTTGCTGGTTAACATTTGAAAAGGCATAATCACTTTAACACCACATATTCATTTAACACTGTGGATGTTCCCTTAAAGTCAACTGTTTTTACTCCATCCTTGTAAGTCAACAATGCAACTTATTCCAATCTAAACATGATACCCCTATACATTAGTAATGAGAAATTATTTCTGTGGGATGCCTTATCTTCTCCTATCAAAGTCCTTTTGAAGCAGGGGAAGAGAAAGTCTAGATTGCTTTTGTGCACTTACAGATTTGTTAAAAACCAAAAGGGCTAATTTAGACACCGACATTTATTGTCTCCTGACTTAGTGGAAAGTTATTGCAAGTGTGTAGCACTCTATAGAGGTACAGATGTTAGAACTTTGGTAGGAATCCAAAAAGAAGTATTTCCTATGTGGCTGAAGGTTAAAAGACTCTTTATCTGAAAGAAAATACTGTTATTTTTGGTTTTGTAGTTGTTCTGTATTCAATTAGTGCTAACCTACTGTTGTCTTAGGTTGTCTTGCCACCAAATGTTTTGCCTGCTGTCTTATGAAACAGTGCAGGAAGACTTAATGAATAAGCTCTTTATAATGAATGAAGCTTAAATTCATGCCTAAATATAAATAGACAATTCAGATCAGCTCTCTCAAATTATTTTGTTTTATTTTTTGTAAGATCTAAACTTGTTAGTCTTGGTAGCAGTAAGTTTTTATATAATCTCTTGGAGATCATCAGTCCAGTGAGGTTCCCATAATTATTTGGGATTATTGGTTTTAGATGAATAAAAGCAATTTGTGAATAAATGCAGGAAATATTTTAGCAGGGTTTTCTAAGGATGCTTTTTTTTTACAACTATTGTTCTTCACAGGGAAGATGAGTTGTACAATAAAATTACTTACAAACAAATAAATTAATTAAATGCTGTAAGATATTTTACCCATAACTTTTTAATTTTCTATTCCACTATGTAAGTCTACATACCCAGAGCTTTTGTTTCAGAATCTTCTTGCTACTTTTGTCAAAAAATTGGCCAAATAGTTCAGTTATTGACCAGCAATATGTCAGGCTCCATGACAAACTACCAGTAATTCTTGCATTTTCAGAAGAAAATCTGATGAGTTAATTGATTGATATTACCGCTTGAAGAAGTAAAAGGAATGCTTTTTTTTGTTTGTTTGGTTTTTTTTTCCCTTTTTTCTTCTCTTGTGTACTGCTCTAAAAATCACAGAAAGACACACCACTGAAAACTCTTCTGCAAAATGGTGTTCACTTCTCTGTGGAAAGAATTCTTCTAAAAAGATTTCAATCCTGGAAAAGTATGAAATATCAAGGAATTGAAACTTGGAAGGTGGCAACTACTCCTTAAAATTAAAAATATGCATTGTGAATTAATAGCAAATGCTCCACATTATGGTGCAAAATACTCCCAAATAGTGCCACTCTCTGGTCACCTTTCTTCATTAAATATTCTTTGTTGGTATTTGCAAATAGAATGATCCTGGCACTGTGCAGCAGGCAGCACTGACAAGGGAGTCAGTGACAGCTCCTCAATGATTTTCAGTTAATCGGTCTAATTATCTTTCACTCCATCACAGTGGCAACTTCAAGCTTGTGAAGGAAAACTCTTCAAGAAATATCCAGGTTTCTCTTATTGTGTTTTACATTCTTCATGCAGGTTGTGCTGCAACAATTAATTTTAACATGTACTTAATGCCATTAAAGCCACTCCTTGAGGTCTTAGAAGTCATCAGCCTGTTTTGATGTTCACTGAATCAATGGAGGTATGTACTCAAGACCTTCCCTGAATTACAGTCTAGAAGTGAGGATGGAATTAAAAATCTTTGCTTTATAAGTTAAGAGCTTGAGTAGGTCAGTATAAGATTAGAGAATCATAGAGCATCTTGAGTTGGAAGGGACTTGTAAGGATCGTTCAGTCCACTGCCTTGCAAGTGTCATCCTGTCTGCTTGTCCTCCCAGAGGGTAAGTCTTTGGAAGATGAAGCAGTCTGGCACTGACTTGCTACATTTTGAATTCAGCCAGCCACCAGTAATTTAAGTTTACATTTTTACAGTAGACTTCTTGAATCACCAGAGGTGCTGAGGTGGGGTTTTTGGAGTCCAGACTATCTGTTCCAGCTTTGTCCACATTTAGTTTTTATGGGCACAGAGTGAAGCCTCACATAAAAGCAATTGAGAAGCATGTTTATAGGTATATTATCTATGTTTTATCTTTTTCATATAACTCTACAACCTTAATTGATATCTCCTGTTTCAGAGACATCTCATAAAATTTTATTTCTTCTTTTTCAGTTCTGTGGCCCTCACTGTTCTTTCATGAGTTTGGCAGATGTTTGCATATTACATTCTTAAATCTGTCATCTTCTGTCATTTTAATTTTGCTGTGATTGAATTTAGTAATAACAGGGAGGAAGAAAGTAAAATTTTTGATAACCATGCAAACTGTCAGAGGCTGAAATCTGTTCACAATAAACACAGTGGCATAGTTTGTGATATTCAGAAAAAAAAATTAAAATAAGGTTAATATATAACCTTGTAATCAGAGATCCTTTTCTTTATCATTAGTTGTCCTTATCTGGATATTTAGTTACTTTTAATGCTTATTTTTGAAAACTGATTTTCTAGATGAGTAAAAAAGGCCTATGCCAGAAACCAAATGACTTGTTTTCTCCTGAGTGATGTATTAGATCCACATTTATTCCCACTTGTAAAGTCTTTGTTTTGACCCATTTATTTTGAATCTCTTCTAGGCATATTTTCACATGTACATAAAGAATCCAAATGATAATAATCTGTGTAAAGAAATTACACCAAAGTATCTCAGGTGCTCTGTTTAGATTGAAAGTGCTATGACTTTCAGACTAGGAAGGATCAGCAATGGAAAATAGCCAAAGTTGGAGAAGACAAAGAAATACAGACTGTCTTCTTGTGCATGAAGAATTTCAAAGGATATTTCACTAATATATGATTTTATTTGAAAAGCAGGATGCTGCAAAATAACATGTTCTGTTAACCATTAACATTACTACTGCAGGCTCTTCATGTGACATCTTCTGTTCTCTGTATTTCATTCAGTGGAGGTCAGTTTATACACGTAGATGCAGGGAGGTCTACCTGTGAATGTTCCACCGAGCCTACTGGTCATGCATCACACTGTACCTTGCACTTATGTCCTCAACAATCACATAATTTCCCATTAGAAACTAAGGATGGTGCCAGATCCACAGTCACTGTGGGAGAACATCTCTGCAGCAGCACTTGCCCGTGTCTGTTCATAAAGTAATATCTCTGAGACCCCAGTCTTCCAAGAGTGTTCAACTCCCTGTGACATAAACTACTCTGGTTTTCCTCAGAGACCCCCCCAGATTCCCACTTCTTATGTTTTTTAACTTAGTTATTTTGGTGTAGAAAAGAAACCTCTGCCAAAACCTGGAGGATTTGCCAAATCTGTAGGTGTCTTAAAAGAGCGAGTGAGCCTTTAGGAACAGTAGGAGACCCAAGTATGCAAGTCTGTCAGACGAATAATGTTCTTTTTAAAGAGCTCCATGCACATGAAAATATGACAATTGACTCTGTCATGCATACTTACATTTGAGTCATATGTATCTTTAAACTGCACAAAAAGCTTTCTTTCCTTAGGGTGCTCTTTAAAATGTTTATAATCCTTTTAATTTACAAGTTTTTGATTAAAAAAAAAAATATTGTAAGTAGTGTATTAAATGATTTTTTCTTACCTTTGCAAGTCCTCTTAATTCACTATAAAATGATACACTTTTTGTCCAATTTATATTTTATATATTTCTACAAAAAATCCTCATAGATTGTTTTGAATGCTGTTGCTTCCGCCAAAAGTGTGTGTCATATAGTGGAAAAGGCCAAAATCTTATTTATTTTTAGTTGGCACGAGGTATAGCCCAACCATTCTGACAAAACAACTTTTATTCCAACACTGTATAAAAATGGGTGGATCACTTGTACTACACACTTGGTATTGCTGATGTTTTAAAATTTTAATTTGAAATTGAGTATTGCAAACATCAGGTCACTGATCAATAGAGAAACATACAGGTCCTTAATCTGTTACCCTGAAAAAATGAAGTAAACAGAGGACTGCTCTTATGCTCCTTTATTATATTTTGCTCCATAAACTATGAGAGCAGTGGTTACATGCTGAGTCTATTAAACTGCAGTGGTCACTGGCAAGCTGTTTGCATCTTATGTTTCTCAGTTGAGATTTTTACCTATAATTTGTGATTTATTAGTGGGCAACTATAAAATAAGCCTATGTTAACATGAAAACTAGTCTGTAGTTTCTGAGAAATTGCAAACAATTTAAGCCATTCTTGTTTGCAGATATGTAAATCTGAAGAAATGAACTCAGGGATACTACTTACTGGGGTTTGCCACTGAGTATCTTGTGGTGAAACATTTCCCCCTCCTCAGCCTCTCCTGCCTTGGTAAAGTCTCATAAAAATTGGAGTGAAATTCATTAACTCCCTTAATGAATTGTTTATCTTGCAAATAAGAGAAAGTATGATATATCTGGGATATGATTCACATCTATATGATTTACATTTATAGAAACAGACTTCGCTTCAATCAGAGGTTTCACTCAAGTAAATTTTTTTCATTATTTTTTCATTATTCAAGAGTTGGCTGATAATCTGGATTTTTTAGTAAATACCTTTGTTTGGCTTTAACAGAGGTCAGCTGTCTTGTCATTCTGGTTTCCAGACTTGTTTGTTGTTGATGCTGCTTTCCATCTGTGACCTAAGGAACACCTTTCCATTTCTGGAAACACTGAAGAAATCAATTACTCACATGTAGAGCATTTAATGCATTGCAAGCCCTAGCTTTGGCAGTAGAACTTTTGTAGTTTACAAGGAAAATTAGTTTTAACTTTTTCTACTTATACGGCCAATTTCTTTCACTGTCTAAGAAGTGCCTGTGAAATGTCCATGTGCAGATGCAGAAGGACACAGACATTCATTTATCTGTGTTTTATTGGTCAAACTCTGCTCTTTTGACAAATTTAACTCTGAAAATTGTCACTGTAAGAAGCTGGATGCTCTGAAGTGAGCATGTATGTTCCAGAACTCATTTTTAGCACAATTGAATACTTTGCTTTTTTTATAACATTCAGCTCTCATTCATTAAGTCATTTGTTTCTCTGTTAAGGCTGGCACCAGGTGTTAATGATAAAAGCAAACTGAAAGCAGCAATCAAAGAAACATAGGTGTGTGTAGCTTAAGCAGCAACTTTGTTCTCTGGAAAAATGATGTGACTTTGTAATAGTAGATTTAGCATGTCTGTTCCGTAAAACAAAGTGACTCCTACAGTGAAAAGTCCTCTAATGGAAATAAATGTTGTTTGTTCTTGAGGGCTCTTTGTTTTTCGTTGTCAGAACTAAACTACTTGTTGAAATATCCAGGATGGGTGGTACTTATGAGCTCCTTCTGAGTGCATGTTTGTTACTGGGGGGAAGGAGGAGGAGAAGGAATCAGGAGACTGCATGATAAGAATGTTTACTTCATTTTCTAAGTGAGGCTTTTCTGTTCAAGAAAGTGTTGGAGGTTGAGCTATTCAGACCTTGACAGGTTATAATCCCCTCAGCTCCCATTTAATTAATGGAAAAGAGCTCTTAACAATATTTTGGTTTGAGAATCTTCACAAGAAGAGGTGGCAGAAGCTGAGCCTATTATCCACCCTATCTGGTCTCTAATCTTTTATCTTCTCTGCTTATCAAATGCAGATTCAGTACTTCATCATTCCCTTTGCTGCATGTTACTGACCCACAGGGTCTGCTTCAATCGTGATATGGGTCAATCAGTCATGGGATGGATTGCTGACTACACTGCAGGAGGTTAAAATGTTTCCCAGGGTTCATTGGTAGGATGAGAGAAAGGAGGCTGGGAAAGTCTATGGTAACACACATTAGTGCAGAATTTCACTCAAAGGGGTATTTTAATTTAAATACCTCTATTAAGAGTTTAATAGAGTTGTAGCTTCTATCCCCATTGTGCTGACATGTAACTATTTTTCTCCCTCTGTCTCTTCACATAGACCCTGTTTACACTCACTTATTTCATCAAATGTCTTTTTCCTTGAATTAATAGAGATACACTTGAGTTGTTGTACATGTCTTGTAGGAATTAAAATCATAACAGGAAATATTTTTGCTTTCCGAAGCAAGGGCATGGAATTGTGATGCTTAAAAATGAAAGAGGAATTGGAAGTCTTCAAGGACAATTCTGTGAGAACAATCAGTATATGAAGTTGTGAGTACTTGTAGAAATGGAATGAACATAGTGGAGACAAAAGCAATGAAAAAACATTCCTCATGTCTCCTAGAATATAGAGTCAGTCATCTCTTGTGGGAAAAGAAACCTGAAATTAAATTGAGCTTTACGGTAGAGGAGATAGCTGAAATTAAGAGGTACTTCAGCAAACACAGCTTGGAGGTAATGGTGAGATAGTATGAAAATGTAGAGGCAAATGTTGACAGAAACATATAAATTACAGTAAAGAAGTGGAAAAGACCTAGTAAAGAAGAGTGGCAAATTGTTACAGAATGCTGTGTTACTGTAAGTGGGTTAAAAGAATTCTTCAAATTAGTTTCCTAATATGTTCTTGTTTTCTCAAGACCAAATCTAAGGTTCCTGCTGTGTTCAGAAAAGAGTTTTTCATATGTTCCCTGTAAATAGTCATGACTTCTCTATCGAAGAATTCTATCCTTGGCATCCCCTCCAAGCAGAAACTCTGTAAGACCCCAAGCCTTAACTGGCAGTCTGGTTCAAATGGATAAGTAAATTCCTAAATGCTAGTACATTCAGTTACTGTTTTCAGTTCATTTTAGTTGTTGGATAATCTCCTTCGCAAACAGGTCTTATCACAAATAAGTCCTTCACAGATAGGTCTTATACCTACACCCATAAAGTACCCATAAAAAAACAGCTTTTGTAGGAGACTAATTTTGGTCCTATTCATGTAACCCTTTACCCATAAGGATCTGTTGCTCTAGTGCACTGTTGCACTAGTGGTTACATTGAGAAGCAAGCATGTAATTCAACTTCGAAGTCCCTTCCCTAGTGTATGTAGCCAAATTCTGAAAAATTGCAGGCTGACATAGGGGATTTCAAGTCACTTGCTTCTGCACTGACCTACGTGTCTATGCAATGTTTCCATATGATAAAGCAGAATATAGAATGGAGTAGGGACTTCTTCCATGTTTGACAGTCCTCTGCCTTGTTTGACAGGTTGTCAAATATATAACCTTTAGGAGAATCTGTTCATGCTCTAAGTTTGAGTATTCATACTACTAAATCAGTAGTGTCCTTGGCATATTGAGAAATAGGAATTACAGACCAAAGTCCTCTTCTGCCACCAGGAGGGAAATCAGGGTTGTTCCTTTTCTGAAGCAGAGGAATAGTGGGGCAAATTGTTATTTAGACTCAAGTCTTACTATTAAGTAGACTGTTAACACTGAGTGTGCACACAAGGAGAGTGCATGCAGTTGTGAAGACAATAGGGATTTTATTTTTTTTTTCCTTTTTTTAAGACTTACAAGTGATGTTGAAACTCCAGGTTTCCTGCAGGTATCCTGTGGTTGTAGGCACTGCCTACTATTCTTCAAGTTAAAGCTTACTTTTTGTTTTTGTTGTTATTGTAATTTTTATACCTTTCTATAGCATTTGTTAACTATTTACTCATCTTTTCTTTTTCTTTCTGCAAGATAATTTTGACTTATAAAAGATGTTATGCATGTACTGTGTGAATGGCCATATGCATGTAAACTAAAATTCCAATAATGCTTGAATCCCCTGTGCAAAGCCAAACCTGTGCAGTTAGTACTGTAGCTCAGCTCCAGCTGGCTAAAATGCTTGTATGTATGTGAATTCATACCATATGCTAGAGTTCCTATTTTCCAGCTTTATGTTGCATCTTTAGTAAGTCCTGACTATCTTCAATTCATAAATAAAAGGCTGTCCTTCTTTCTGTAGGCTGGAGCACCAGATACAAATTTCAATAGCTGAATCCTGGTACACTGTAAAACAGTTTTACACAAATAAATTTTCCATAATTGACTAATAAAAACAGCTTATTTTATTTCACTGTATTGTTGCATACACGGGCAACATCATTAAATGGGACTTAGCCTGTGGTATTGAAACTCCTATTGATGAATTTCTAAGTGCAACTTTATTGTGGTTTTTTTTTATGCAGCCTGAACAGTGTCTTATTCTTTGTTCTTGGTAGATTTGTTTATTGCTGTCTCTTTCTTTTCTGTATGGAGCTCCATGTCATGGTTGCCTTACATTTCTGTAAGACTGTAGTTCTGCAAAGCAGCCAAGGGGCAAGACCCTGTCCCCTCCACCAGGTTTTCGTTGATCTCCATGGCATTCCATGTATGAATAAAGATGCGTGCGACTCCTTTTACAGAATCAGACCTGGACCTTCCCCTTGGGATATAATTTGGGCATTTTAAGTGACTATCTCTTTTCTAGAAGGACACATCAGAGGCTGCCTTTGCACTGATATATAAGTAGGTCCATAGGGCCCCTACAGAACATTGTAGTGTGGTATCTTTATGTGCTGTGATCATATAGGGGATAAGCATAACCACTTCCACAGTCTAAACTGCTGTATAAATATTAATGAGGGTTTCAGAGTTTTAAAAGCTGTCTCTGCCATGAATATCTGTGTGTATGTATGTATATAAATATATATATATATATATATATATATATATGCTACAAAATGCAAGAAATTGAGTTCATGGTAGATTTACTGACTCCTGCATTTTATGTGCAAATGGCTCATTATACTTTAGAAAATGAATATATTAATTTGATTAATTTCTTACATTATTTATATATAATGTCACCTGCCATTCAATCTACACACCAATTATAACAAAACAATAAACATTACAAAGAGGTGAGGCATTAAATTTATCCTAATCAGAAGGCAGATATGACAGGTCTCAGTTTATGCACACAGACATTGCTGAGTGAGCTGAAAATATGGAAATATTTCACTCCTTTCACAAAACTCATTAGAATAAAACCTTTGGTTTTAAATGCATAAATGAAACTGTTTTTTCCTGTGTCACAGAAAACACAGGGTTCTATACGTTTTCTGGTGAGACTGTGAACTAGATTTGAGTTTTTTATAGATAAAGCAAAATAGAAATGAAGTGCAGAATATCTGGAAAGTGGGGGCTTGAAGAAGGGCGTTCGTTGGATTTGGCTTTGTTTATTTTGTTTTGTTTGCTTTCCTGCAGTCTTTTGGAAATTTTATGTCGGAAGCTTGATGCCTATTAAGAAAAAATAAATTCCTTCATGCCATCATTACCTAGAAAAGCAAAATATTGTATCCTCGTGCCTTCCCTGGGACATCCAGTGGATAGTCTGCCGGTTCCATGACTGCAAGAAGGGTTGTCCCAGCAGTCATTAGCTATCCCTCATGCTTTGCTGTAGAATTCTGTTTAAAATCTGTTGAATTCAGCATCTTCTGTGTGAGAAAATCTTAATTTTAAGTGTTAGTTCAATATTTAGAGGTTAAAGATCAGGTTTTAGTTTTCCATACTCATTTGAGACAGGGCAAATAAACTATTCTATGCCAAAGCCTTAGTTACTGTGGCATAGATGATTACAGCCTTTCTAGGAATTTCATAAAACACAATGATTTTTAATGTTTTCAAACTAGTTTGCTTTCTTCTAGTGCTAGTGAGGTACAATTCTAGTGCAATAGTATTATTGTGGTGGCTTCTTTATTCCATTGGATGCTTGCAAAGAGATATTTATGGTGTTTGGCCTCACTACTATCTCCTGTTGAAGACACTTGCATCTCCAAATGTTTCCTGAGGCTGGCAAAGCACAACATGAATTGGCATTTAAGCTTCATACATATACATGTAGATTTCTGACCACATAAACATAGGTGCTGATTGAAACATTCTCAGGGTTTGAGACAGTGATTCTTAGCATATTATTTTTCTTTCTGGAACAAAAAGAAAAAAGAAACAAGTTAGAACGACCTTGAGTTGAAAAAATGTAATATTTTCTTAGTTAAATATGAAAAAGTGTATTTCAAAAACTATTTCATATGAAAGTCATGTCTACCTAGATTAATAGTTTTATTATTAATGGCTTTAGACTATGTTATATCATTTAATTGATGTTTATAAATAGCTTCCTTCCCTGTGGTTATGAAATATAACATTTACCAAACTTCTTCTTTGATGGAATTTACATATGGCACATCATGATGATTAAAAGCCAACCGTCTTTTCACAGCATGGCAAGAAATAGGATTTGATTTATCTTCGTTGCTCGCCTACCACTTGCTGTGACTGTACTTTTGAAATTTTAATATTCTCATTTCTCAAAAGGAGCTTGTTATGTAAAGTATTATGTAAATATCTTTTATGCTTTGTTTTTGGCTTTCTATGTTAAAAAATAGTAATTTTAATGTGATGAGCAAACAAAGCAGGAAGGCGGGAATGAAAAGTCTTCTTAGCCAAACAGATTATTTGTCAAAAGCAGCAGATTTATACTCCTAAATCTGAAAGAATTTAAGTATAGTGTAATGTGAACTGTGTGTATTGAGTACCTTTTGTCTGAACTGTTTAGCAATAATAAGTGAATGGCTGGAAATATGTCACTTCTAGATTTCCAATCCTAACCTTTTATAGATTAGTGCAAGCACAGTATGACAAACAAGAGAGCACAGACAGGCCTGTTGTGTGTGGGCAGACAGATCCCTTTTCCTGTCCTCCTTTCTCGCTCTCCCCTCTTTGAAATGCCTCCCCAGTAGCAAATATGTGGCAAGGTCTACTCAGGCTGTGACGTGATAATCTCTATGGGATGGAGGTGCAACAGCATGCTTCTGCTACAGCAAGTACATTTTGAAAGAGTAGGGTTTGTGTATTCCTTTTGCATCTGCTCAGATTTTAACACTCTCCCTTTTAATGCTGGCCTTCCCAACACAAGAGATTTGATCAAGGTGTTCTTCAAAATTCAGTGCCATGCTGCGAAAGTCTAGTATAAACCTGTTGTCTGTCACCTCCTAATTCTTTTTAAGCAATTAAGCACCTGCTGATTTACTGAGGCTACACTAGGATTTTTACTTTGATTTTCCTCCATATTTTAGCTTAGTTCTTTTTTTTTTCCCAGTTGTTCGGTTCAACAAGGGAGCTAAAACTACTTTGACTGTCCTCCTTTTCCCTCTCCTTGTGAGACAGCCTGTGCCTTCTAAACATCTGTTTCTTACAAAAATTAAAATAAGGATAAATTAAATGTAGTCAGTGCTGTGGTTTAGAAAACTGAATGCAAAACTAAATAACAAATTTAAACAGAATATTATCTAAAAGTATGCAAAAAAGAGAGAATTAACTAACGCCTGTACCAAAGGTTTGAAACAGGAGGTGCACAGTAGGTGGCTCATATCAAATGTAGTAAAACCCACAGATTGGGATTGCTTCTTTTTAATTGGGCGGTGGGGTTTTGGTTTTTGANCAGATAGATATAGATATATCTCTGACAGTTTTACCTGGTGAATGCATAGAAATATTGTCCTCTGTAAAAATCAGTTCTACTCTGTTACACTATTAGAAAATAAGAGGAAGGAATCATATCCCTCTCCTAGTTTTTAATAGAATATTTCATACACTTGTTGGTTTTCTTTGCCAGTTGTTAGAAATTAGTATATCAAAATGAGTAATTATCAGTTCTAAAAATAACAGATAAAATCATTCCAGAAGTGGAGCCCTGCTGGGGCTGTAAAGCTGGTTAAGATGGGATTTTTCTTGGAATACTCTGAGGCCCTGCCCCATGAGGTGTTGTACATCTTTAAATCCTGTTGGATCTAAATGGTAAAAAGGATTAAATGTGCTGCAAGGCAGAGTAAATGACTTCCTGTCTCAGGAAGAATAAACATATAAAACTAGTGCAAAATGCATTTTTCTTGCTCTGTGCATTGTTATAAATGTTATTTGTTGTGATAAACAATATATACAAATGGATTGTAACCACATTACCTCGACTGAAACTTGTTTGCTAGCTATAGAATTAAAAAAATGAGGATTAGGTATGACTCCTTGGGATTTAGTTTATAAACTGTAAACTGTAGCAAATCTCCATTTAAATAATTTTTGAAGAAAGCATGACACTCAAGAGTTTCAAATTCAGAAGTTTCTCACTTCGTAGCTGGGTCTGCAGTAATAAACTCATGCTGTTTCCAGAAAAACTATTAAGCAACAGGCTGTTCTGTCTTGAGTACAGAAGGCTTCCAATCCCTACCATAGTTATTTCAGACACTTTGGATGCCTTTTTTTTTTTTTTTTTTTTTTTTTTAATTTACCCGGGGTNTTATCTAAAAGTATGCAAAAAAGAGAGAATTAACTAACGCCTGTACCAAAGGTTTGAAACAGGAGGTGCACAGTAGGTGGCTCATATCAAATGTAGTAAAACCCACAGACTGGGATTGCTTCTTTTTAATTGGGCGGTGGGGTTTTGGTTTTTGATTTGGGGGTTTGTTTGTTTGTTTTCTGGTGGTTGTTGTTGTTTTAAAGAAAAAACACCATTTCCCTTGCCAATGTATCTACCTCCTAAAAACTTGCAAGGCATTTAATGTGCAGAGGAAGAAGGAGTAAGTACACCAAGGGCAAANTCCTGTTGGATCTAAATGGTAAAAAGGATTAAATGTGCTGCAAGGCAGAGTAAATGACTTCCTGTCTCAGGAAGAATAAACATATAAAACTAGTGCAAAATGCATTTTTCTTGCTCTGTGCATTGTTATAAATGTTATTTGTTGTGATAAACAATATATACAAATGGATTGTAACCACATTACCTCGACTGAAACTTGTTTGCTAGCTATAGAATTAAAAAAATGAGGATTAGGTATGACTCCTTGGGATTTAGTTTATAAACTGTAAACTGTAGCAAATCTCCATTTAAATAATTTTTGAAGAAAGCATGACACTCAAGAGTTTCAAATTCAGAAGTTTCTCACTTCGTAGCTGGGTCTGCAGTAATAAACTCATGCTGTTTCCAGAAAAACTATTAAGCAACAGGCTGTTCTGTCTTGAGTACAGAAGGCTTCCAATCCCTACCATAGTTATTTCAGACACTTTGGATGCCTTTTTTTTTTTTTTCTTTATCTTTTCAATTACACAGTGGTATAGAAGTCTGTAATTAACCAAGAACATAGGAGGTGAACTACTCAAAGAATTAAGCTAGTAAATAGATTGTCATTTATTGTATTTAATGTTCACTTTCAAATCACAGTGAAGACTTCATCAAGGTGTTGGTTGTGTTCAAATCACAGTGAAGACTTCATCAAGGTGTTGGTTGTGTAATGGTAAATTATATGACAGGTGTCCTTTAAATAATTTCCTGTACCCAAAGGAAAATAAAACAGTATAAATTACTTATGGTTGGTCTCTTGTAGCCTCTAAAGAGTATTTTAACAAAGAGAAACAACTTTTTTTTTTATTTTTTTTATTTTTTTTTTTTTTGTCTCCACTGTAGTTTTATGAGATGATTTTTAAGGTGCTGAACTGAAAAACGTTCAATATCTGTGCAGGTATTTCCAAAGTTGTTATATAATCCTAACATTTAAACTGGGATAAATATCTTTTTATTCCAATCATACATTCATTTTTGTTGACACATAGAAATGAGCTTATCTTTGTCTTGCAGAACAGTATAATTTGTATTTACCATTACTGAGGAATGCTGTAATTATACTTGTGAAGATTAAGACACTGTTGAAAAATGAGGGGCCTTTTCATTGCACACGCCAGGTAGGGCAGACTACACAACCCTGCTCATGTTGTTCCACTGCTGATCTCAGACATGCCCTGTTCTAATACAGATTTTTTCTGCCTGCTTGCCTGATCTCCTACAGAAGAAGAAATGGGTGCTGCAGTGTGTCTGATAATTTTGTGCCTTTGTACACAGGAAACAATGAAGTGTGTATGTGGTCTCACAATGGCAGGAATAGCAACAAACAGATGGCTTTAGTTTATCCCTGCAGTGGCTACCCAATGAGAAGTGAGTTATGTTTTGTATTGTTTTCATAAATCTCTTTCTCTGCACTTATTCAAGATGTGATTGGGTTCAGAATAGCAGTAAGAAAATGTGTATAAATAAAGGGGAAAAAAAAAAAGAAAACCAAGAGAAAAAAATACCCCAAATATTTTATTTCTTATTTTGAATTGTTAAATGATTGTTAGATAAGGACAGTGTTTCTCAGGACACTTGTATAATGCTATTAAAATAAAAATATTGTATTGCCTAGCATAGTCATAGTATGGATTCATGGTAGCTGTCAGCTATCCTGACACTTGAATGTATCCCTCATATGTAACAGTGGGGTTTATTTTGTTGCTTTTCATTGCCATTGAAGTATTGAGTGTTCTGACCTCATAGATTGATTCAGACTGAGCTGTTTAGCTAAAATGAAAATGGTTTATCCCATGGCTCAGCTTCAAGGCAAATGCATACTGAGGAGAACCTAGAATGGTTTAAAAGGTAGAGAGAAAAAAGGAAATAGACTGATCCTGCTCTGGGAAACATGTGAGATACAGCTGGAGTTGATAGCAGTTGTGTCTAAATCAAGTTCTACTACTGATTTTTTTTGTAACAGTTTTGCATTGGAGTCTTTGCAGTTTATGTGGATCAAAACCCCACACCTTGTGTGCAAAGCAAGGAGTTTATTGTTAGTCTTATCAGTTTAATCAAATAGTCATATTATTTAAGCTCTGTCCCATACAAATGAAACAGACAAATCATATTATAGAGAAAGTGTCAATAGTAATACTTGTAAAATCATTACATACACTCCCTGATATCTTCTGCTTTGCTCTGATGTTATATTTACCATCCAGTTTCTTTCTGGGGCCTTGACAGATTCAGCAGGAATGGAAGTAAGAGTGGGTTGCATTGTAACCAACATTCTAAGTTCTTTACTAGGACATGTTATAAATGCTTTATTTACCTCTCACTCTAAAGTTCATTTGAGGCTCATTTAACGTCTTGCTGTAATAGTCTGTTCACCTTGGGTTTTTTTCACTGATTTAAGTCCCACATTACATCCTAGATGATGTGTTTTACAAATGTTGTATCTGTGTTCATTTTTCTCTTATGATTCAGCTCCCAAGGTCGCATTCTTTCATGACCAGTAGTTGACTGATGAAGATTTTTCTCAGTCCTGGGTGTTCTGTCTGTATTTTGAAAGCCTCCGCTGCCATTTCACGACTGAAGTCCTCTATCTGCATTTTTATGCTAGGTTCATAGATAGCTTGCTAGATGCAGAATAACAACTTGTTACTATTTTACATTGGTTATAAAAATATGTCAAAATTCTAATAACAGTCAGGTTTACACCATGACATTGCACAAAGCTAAACCAAATCAAGTCAGGTGGGAGTTACCTGTTAATTAGACAGTTGCTGTTACAGCTTATTATGCTAAAATAATGCTCTAGGCCAGCCTAAAACAAGCCAAGACAAAAGCTGACATGTCCCTGTCTTGAGGCTTTGCAGAGTGACCCAGCAGTGGTGACAATTTTACTGGGTTACGGAGTTGCAGAGCAGCTTTGTGACTTGAAGCCAGGGTTGCCATTCAGTATTACTATTTATATGATTTCATAATGAAATCACATAATTGGATTTTTTTTTTGTTTTCCCTGTCTGTAATTTTTGGCATTGTTTCTCTATATTTAGAATTCCAGATTGTATTAAGATTGTTCCCATCCTATTCTGAAAGCATTGGATAGGAAGTCAATCCCAGGATTATGTCTGCCGTGTCTTAAATATTTTGGGGTTTGGTTTTATTTTACCTCAGACGGATAGATTAGCAGCTAAGTCATGGTACTAATTCCTTGGAAAGGTAGTTCTCCATGGAGCCTGAAAGAAATAATTATATTGGAGGTAGTCTTCACAGTTTTTTTCACTTGCCTCAAGATGACTATTAGTGTGACCAGAGCCCTCCCCATCCCCCCCAAAATTTCCTCTGTGGGAATTCTCTAACATGCTTGTCAAAAATACCCAATAAAAATCCTCAACCCAGCTTTCATTAACACAAAGTTCAGTTGCCCAATTATATCATATGTCTTTTACAGGATATGTAGTCCAATAAAACCCAACATGAGGTGGAAATAAAAAGGTAAAGGCGAGAGGTCCATACAACTTTAATCCTGTGCCTCTTGAAGTTAATAGGAAGTATCTGTGGTCAATGCCTGTGTGAGGCATTCTAGTTCAGCATGGTGGGGGGAATTACAACAGTTTTGAGAAGCTCATGTGATATAAAACACCTGAGAGGGCTGTTCCCTTGGTCTTTGTGCCTTGTAATGGTCAGACAAAAAGGTGTGTGCCACCCTAAGAGAGGCTCATTATTCCTTTTCACAGCTTCTTTGTGTATGATGAGGCTCATTATTCCTTTTCACAGCTTCTTTGTGTATGATGGGCCAGGGGCTCAGTCAGTTGTCCTCTTAGGACGTTTTTTGCAATTAATCTGTGTATTCTGGAGATTTAGTGCTTGGTAAGTGAAATTGTAGATTTAGATGCATTATGTGCTTATGGGTAAGGAAGCTGTAAAATGGGAAAAACACTTGGCAAATATTTTTTCTGGGGTGTGGGTTGGAAATGAAATGTGACTGAGGGAGGAATTTAACATAAAACAGTGCTAAAAGTGGATAATATTAAAATAGTGAGTCCTTAAGAAAAAAATAATAGTGTTAGAATTAAATTTTATGGTGATATATAGGTGCTGAATGATGATTAGTTGTTACCTTGGGAAATTAGTAGATTAGGAAAGAAAGAAAAGGAAGGTGGGATGTTTTGGGGGATTTGGTGGGTTTTTTGTTAGTTTGGATTGTTTTGGTTTTCTGCAGACGTTTTTTTTTTGTTGTTGTTGTTGGATTTTTTTTTGTTTGGTTGTTTTTTTTGTTTGTTTGTTTGTTGGGTTTTTTTTTTTAGTATTATTAAAAGTGTTACAACTTGTTGCTATAGAGGGTTGTGATTGGCCAACATCTGGATGCATTGGGGAAAAATATAAAACGGATAATGGAAATAAAATCTCGTCAAGTGTTACTTGTTGGTATCAAAGACTGACAGTTCCTTATTCACATGGAGAAAAATTGAGATGCAGCCAGCTGTTCTGAAAGGAACTTATGTATCTGTTCACCAAGAAGGACATACAGACCTTACGTTTGTCTACTCCACTGTTTTTTTAACTGCCTTCCAATCTTTTTTTTTTATTTCTTATCACCTAATCCTGCTCCATAGTAGCCATGTTCACATACAGTGTTGTCTGAGTTTCAGCTTTCTGACATGTGGGTAGAGTGCCCTTCCTTTTTTGTCTGCCTGTGTCCAAATGTTCTCACTCATACCTGTGTAAATGAGAGCTATATTATTGTGAATAACCTACCTTGAAATTACCTATGATTTCTTTGAAAAGAAATAGTGTGGGCCCCTTACTTTAGGAAAAAGAAAAAAAACAAAAAACAAAACCTCCACAAAACATGGGTGAAGTAGGTCAGTATACCATGAAAAACAAGAAAAAAATCTTTCATCTAGACTTACACAGTATTTTCACAGGGGATGAAATCTATAGTAGTTGGGTTTCAGTCTTTGGCACCTGTTGTAAGATTAATGAAATGGTTTTCCATTTCATTTTAGAAATGACTGCCAAAGGTAAGGCTTGGATAGAAACATTTTTTCTTAAGCAAGCTGGGACACAGAAATGCATGTTGGTTAAAGCAATGTATACTATTAAACTTTTATACAACAACATTGAAAGCAGAAGGATTTTGAGGCACATGTTTTATTTTTCATTCTGCCATTGGTCTCCTTCTTTGGTAATTAGCTGAATATGTCTGCTGCAATCAATTAACTTGTTAGAGAATAATTATCCACATCAGTGTTTTTTGAGTTACTTGTGTGTTTGTTGTAGGTGCACAGTATTGATGTTTCTACTATATTAAACACAGGAAAACTAAAACATGAACCAGTCTTTATTAATAGACAGTGTTTTAACTGTAGTGGACAGGGATTTTGCTGACACAAGGAGAGCAGAAAAATCCTCCAATACAATGGTAAAGTAACAGGGCATCATTACTGAATGTTTCAGTGCTGACAGTTGTGATTTAGACAATTATTATTAGATGAATACATTGTATACTATAGGAGTTAAGCAAAAGTTATATGCTGTGCATCACTGACAAGTTATTACTTATACCAAAAATAAAGAAAGACGGAGCAAGATGACAAGTTAAGATTTTTTGTTTGAAAATATATATTGGTATATATTTAGAGATGTCTGCAGAGATTCTATGGTTTCAGCTTATGCAGAGAGTTAGTCTAATTAACTACAGGTAATGTATGTGAACTATTGAATGTGGCTGTAAATGAAAATACTAATCCGTCAAATAAATGGCCTAATTTTCTAAACAATAAACTTTTTTTCATCTCCTCTTCTTGCTAGCTGTCATTCACAGCATGCACAGATAGGCAGGGCTGCCTGTGTGACAAGATCTGTGTGGACAAGTGAGAGGAAGGGTAGTATTAGCTGTATGGTTTTGCAGAGTGATACTTCAGCACTTGGACTTCATGCAAAAGGTTTGTAACAAACTGAGGTTTGTAAGTGTTGAAGTGTCACAACTGTTGAAAAGTTTATATCGAGCTTGACAAATAATTTAGAGTCTCTTGTTTGTGAAATGGGAAGATGCTAATTAACACTGCTGCTTTAACGTATGTGTAAATAAAGGAAAACACCTTTCTAAAATAAAGAGGATGTAGTAATCTTGTATTACATACTTGATTACCAATCTTACAAGTTTGAGCCTGGAGTTGGAGCCAAGTGGAAATTACTTGTGGTCTTTCTGTTCTCCATTTGAGAGATCTTGGAGCTTGCAAAGTCTATTCTCTTGTGCTAAACAGGGCAGGCTGTCGGGCCATTAAAAGCTATTGTTTTGTGTGCTCCTTTTTTACAAGGACAGAAGTCTAAATGCTCCTCAAGTCACTGCTGGAGGTGCTAAGTGTGTCTTTGCTGATTATTATAGTTGAGCATAATCTTTAATGATGGTGTTAGTATGCTTTTTTTTCTTGTAGCTTACACATATTTAAATTACTTTTTCTTTTTTAATAACTCACGTCTAGTGACAAAGATAGCTCTGACTAATGGCCACAGTATCCTTTATACAGGAGGCACATGAATTTGGAATCAGGGTATCTGCTACCTGCTAGCTTGTGCTAATCCCAGAACTCTTCCAGGAGATCCAAAGCTAAGTCTAAAGGGGTCTGGTCTTGATGAGGAACAAAGGTTACCAGTGCAACTGAAATTTTGCTGTAACAGGGGTTTCTTCACAACCTGACAAAACAGGAAAATGTTGAGCTTGATACTCAGGCCTCTGCTTCTATCTGCATATGCCTCCTCATTTTATGGTTCCCAGGAGCTCTGTCATTGCTTCCCTGCTTAGCAGCTGAATTTTTGGTTGGGTCCTTTTTGCCTTGTTTCCACAGCCTCTGCCTCCACGTTTTTGTGGCCTGATTGTCCACTTACACATCTCATCAGACACACAGCACTGCTGACACCACTTTCCATGGCATTTCCTTCTCTGTCACGCCCTTCCCTGCCCCCCAGTTCTAGGCTTTGTTTTTCCATGGTATAATTTCACATGTGAACATGTCATCTCAGTTTCTGTACATCCCTTCCTTTTCTTTTTTCTCTCTGACCTACTTATGTCTGTGGCAATTTTAAGCAAAACTGGCTATGATAACTGCTACTTCCATGAAGGGATTGCTGATACATATTACTTTCCACTATCTTCTAATCATAATAGACTATAAGAAAAATGACTTTGTATCACCTGTGCAAGCACATGTAGTTACTGCTTGTCCTTCCTTTACTTGCTTACTTCCCTGTCCTTACTTCTGCATTCCCTGTGTTTTTTTATGACCACTTGCTGTATCCTGCTCTTACAACACATCACAGTCCATCCAAGGGATAAGCCTGTGTTTGTACATCTGCTAGCACAATAAGGATACAGACCTGATCAGAATTGTGTGCACTTACAGAATGTAATCTGGTAGGCAATTTTTTTAGGCCATTTTTCTCAGCATGATACTGAGTGGATAAGTAAGTAAATTATTTTTGTATTTTTCAGCTTCTGTAATCATTAACTGTATAAAGGAAAAATGGGGGGAAGAGAGGCACGTTTTGGAATTGCACTTCAAGTTTTGATAGTACAGTACATAGGAGAGTATTTTAATAAATCACATCTTAGTTGGCTTGTGTGGTGGGTGGGGAAAAAAAAACAACCACAGAACAGAAAACAGCAAAAAAGCCTCACAAACATTTAACCTGCTAGTTATACCGACAAATTGCCAGGCATATTAAAACAGAACTTAGCATTTATTTTTATTAGACAGCAACTAAAACTGTATAGTGTTGAATGTTTAAAAAAAAATGAGAGTTTTAAGTAATTTTCAATTCCTTTTTTTTATAAAATCCCAAGGCCTAGCCTCATTGGGATGTTACTGACGGCTTGACCAATTTTTCATATCAGTTCAGTAAATATTTTTACGCTCTGACTATTTCAAGATATTTGCTACACTTCAGTGCCCAGCATCATAGTAGTGCAGCTCCAGATATGACTGATGGGAGCTGAAAATTGGTTACAATGAGCTTCATCAATTTAAAGATATGTTTAAAGGTGTTATGTCCAACAACACAGGAACATAAATTGACAGCTATCATTTCAGCTAGAGGCTATTCAGCTGCTGAACAGTGACAGCCTGGAGAAAGTTACTTTTTTGCTTTTTTTTCAACTGGCTTTCCTTACCGTTTTAAGTATTATGAGAGTGGAATACATTTCTCCAACTCTAATTTAGCAGAAGTACAGCATAAAACAAGTATTTGTTATATTGAAAAGCTAAGTTACCAAATAAAATCATTATGTGAAAGACAGCAGACCTGTGCAATTCTAAATGGCAAGGATCACATGTGCTTAAAAGACTTTAGGGGTTCTTGGTTTGCTGCATGTCTGTGTTGAGGGATACT
>VXBX01004732.1:1122454-1136530 GCA_013400415.1 Scytalopus superciliaris | reverse complement strand
TATGGAGTTTTCCAAAAGCTCTGTATGCCTTTGCTAACCTGTTGTCGATCTCTTTGTCAATCTTTCTATCTGAGGAAATGATGCTTCCCAGATAGGTGAACTGCTGGACTGACTTAAGTTCTGATTTGCCTATGGTGATTTGGGGATGGTGAAAGACTTCGTGAGGTGCAGGTTGATAGAGGACTTCTGTCTTCTTCAAGCTGACTTCCAGCCCAAAAAGCTCAGCAGCCTCTGCAAAGCAGGATGTTAAGCGCTGCAGAGCTGCTTCTGTGTGAGCAACGAGGGCGGCATCGTCAGCAAAGAGCAGCTCACGGACAAGGTGATTGAGGGTCTTGGTGTGGGCCTTCAGTCGCCTAAGGTTGAATAGGCTTCCATCAGTACGGTATCGGATGTAGATGCCACTGTCTTCATCGAGGCCTGTCATGGCCCTTTTTCATCATAGTAAGTATGAAAATGCAGGTAGCAAATTTTTTTTTTAGCCGTGTTTTTGAAAGAGACCTGATGAGTTCCATCACTGGAAGCCAGTGCTTGTAACTTCTGTATGCCTCTTCAAGATGTTGCCTGAAACCTGTGGAATTTTAAATGGTTCCTTGCTGGGTGAGGTGCTTCATGTCATTGCTTGACACCATAGCAACTAAGTTAGATGATGAGCTGGAAGTAACAATCTCTTCATGTATTACATGAAAAAGCAAAATACAGATTTGTTTTTAATGGAGCAATGGTTGTCAACACAATCTCCCGTATTTGTCCATCTAATTGCAATTTTTTTTTTTTACTTCAGACTGTTATTATAAATACGTCTTTGGTCTGATGTTTATACATTGTAAGATAGGAGAGAAGATAATAGTAGGTCTCTGGAGGACTTTCTTGTGAGGAATTTTTTACTTAATTTTATTTAGTTCCTGTTGAAACAGCTGTATGCAAAAGAAATTATAAAAGAATTCAATGGCATGTTTATAAAAAATACAAATTACAGTATCCAGATTATCAATAAAAATCAGTTAGCTTTCCTAATGAAAATATGCATGAGAATGTAAAAAAGAGTGGCTGCAAAGTGAGGGGAAGAGTAATTCAGATTTGTTGGAACAGCCTTTTCATAGCTTGTCCTGTGTTCTATTTAGTAATTAAATTATGCTGAATCTATTATGAAAAAAAAATCCTAAATAGAAATTAAAAAAAAATATTTTTAGTATAAGCAAAGGTGAATTATTTTTATTAGCAAGTTCCTTTTGGATAATGTCATAGTTTAATTTGAGGAAATGGGTCTTTCTTTGGTGATCACAAAGCCCACATCTCTATTTTTCCAGTACTATGTACTTTAATAACTCTACTGAATATGTGTTTTAAGTGAGGAGGTGGAAATTGGAAAGCTTTTCTCTAGCACTGTGTAGGAAATACCAGACTAAAAGTATATGCAACATTATTGCTGTGAAATCAAAGGCCATCTCTGCATTAGTAAGTAGTGTGGTGTTGGAGGAAGGGGAGAGTTGATTGTGCTGGTACTGAGGACCCAACATTCATGCTGTGTGCCCTTCTGAAAGTTTCTTTTTGTATTAGCTTTAATTTTGAGGACTGGAGCATCTGTCAGAGGGTTGGAGAGCACTACAGGTGTTCTGGGAATACACCTGGTTTAGTTTCACCTTAAAGAAATTCATTTGTGCCTTTCATGATTGCTGAAAGATGTGAACCAAAGCATTACAAGTGGGAATGTTCATTTGTTGTAAGAAAGTGCTGCTCATATAAACTAACCCACCCAGAGACAGGTATGTGTGAAGTTTGATTCTAATCCAATTTTGTGTTCTAATAACAAGAAATTCTCATAACAGGAAGTTTTATCAGCCCATCTAGATAAACATAACATTCTATAAGAATTGGACTAATCTTTTTAATGCTTTTAGTGAGCAGTTAGCAGAGGAAGCTCAGAGGAAAGAATATAAGCTTGACTTTGCCCAAGTCAGCTGTGAACTCTTGTTGCTTGAGAGGCTTGTCCTGAGTTCAGAGATATGTTGCCCTTTGCTATCTCTGTGGTTTCAACTGCCAGAAAACTGTCTTGGTGGTTTACTGGCCCTACTTCAGATGTTCTGGGGGTTTTACTTCCACAATTGTGATGGAATTGGGGGACCACTCCTCCTGCCTGCTAAAATCTGAGGTTTATTTTTCCCCTTGCATTTCCAAACTTTTAATAATTTGAATTTGCATACTACTATTTCTACCATTTACTATTTTGAGTCTTGGGTTTCTCTCTTCCCTCTTTCTCTTCCTTTTTACTTAATATAATGATTTCTCTGGTTTTTTGGGTTTTTTTGTTTTTTTTTTTCCCTCCTTCTTCCCTGAGGGGAGTGTGTACTGTGAATTCTGGCTTCTGTGTTTGGGTTTTGGGGTTTTTTTTATTGTTTGGTTTTGTTTGTGTGTTTGTTTGTTAGGTTTTTTTAGCCCCTTGAGTAAGTATCAAATCTCAAAGAAAGAGTAACTAGATAAAGCCAAAGTGCTAGCCCTGCACTCTGTGTCAGTTTCCATAGTGCAGTAGAAGGAAGATGATTAGAGGCTTTTGGCTGCTTTGCCCCTTCCTATATTCTGAATCCACTTTTGGCTACAGCCAGACTTGTGGAAACAGGGACTGTGTGATAATGGAGAAGAATCTGCTCCCAGTTTCCCTACCTAAGGGGCAGAAACTGAGCTCAGGCAGAATTGTTCCAAGCAACGTGTGACAGAGCCTTCAGATTATGTAAAGAACGTTTCTTAGGGCCTCAATGTGATGGGAAACTATTGCCTCTGATTACAGGACTCAATTCTGAGTGTGACATAACAGTAGTGTTGGACTACCCTTCTTTTTGAAAAGATGTAATACTATAAAAATTTAATATCGGTCTTTTGTGCATCACCCATAAGTATTTAGGAAGAATGAGTCTATTCCAATTATGTCTTTCAATACAGAAATTTTCTATGAGAAGAGTGTAAAATTTGTATCTGAAAATACAATATGCAGGCATTCTTGGGCCTGAGCATCTTTCAGGGAGGCATTATATTCACATTTTGGTTCTGCACACTGGAAGAGTCTGCCAACAAGTCAGTCTCACTGAGTGATAATATTAAACAGTGAAGCATACAAGTACAGTGATCTCCAGAGACCGGTGGAAATCCAGAGGGAATACACCCATGTTAGTTGCATAACAATGCCAGCAGTATCTCTGTAATGAGAAAACTGAAACTTGCCAGATATTTCTATCTGAAATACACCCCAAGCCCCTAAGACATCAGAGTGATTATTGTGTCAGAGCAAAGGCTTTTGCAGTACATAAGTTTTGCATTTTTACCACACAGATAGAGGTGTATTTCAGTAAAGAGTAACTAATTAAAGTGGGGTAAAGTTACACCTTCTCATTTTGTAATGAGGATGGCAGTGAAAATCAATACCCTCTAGAAGCTGCCTCACCAACTAAAAGATGACTTTCCATGTATTTTGGAGTGTGTGCTGCTGTTGTGGTTTAAGACTGCATTGATAACTTGGAGACTAAATGGAGACTGATGTCAAAACACTTTAATTGCATATGCTGACCCTTGGGAGTGAAAGGATTTCTGTGACTTGCAGGAGAAATGGTGGTCTGGCAGAGATGTTGTGTGTGTCAGCATAAGGGCTTCTGCCATGCTATGCTCAGCCTGACTGCAGGGTCCCCTGGGCATGTCCATTTGCTTTTTCTCTTGTGGAGTCTTTTGTTCTCTCTTGTGTATCCGAGGAGTCTCTTAGATATCCTGAGGTGTCTCCTTTAACTGAAGCTTTTCCCTCTGTGACTCCAGGAACATATCTGAATGTCTATTCAGTTTTTCTCCCCAAGAACCTATTTCCACTCATCTCCTGCCCTGTGGTGGCTGTTGTTGCTCACACCTGTGAGTGCAGTGGTGCCATGGGCAGCAGTTCAGCCCACATTTATGTGTTTATCCCAGTGTAGGAGCTGGCTACAACTGGTACAAAGTGACTTACAGTCTCCTTTCTGGTGGATCACCTGGCAACTCCCCACCATTCAAATTCTGCTGCTTTTGCCCAATGTAACTGTGACTCCTTTTACTCACCAAAATATTTTCAGAAAATGTTTTCTAGAACAATAACTGTTCAATAACTGAACCCATCGAAACCAGAAAGACTGAGGGACAGATACAAAACCAATCACAAAGTGAAGTAAAGCCCCCTATCTGTAGCTGTGGTGAAGGTTGTCATCTGATCCAAGCGCAGAACCCAGGCTCTCCAAGTCTAGTACAGTGCCACTAGGGACTGATGCTGCCTACTCTGATCACAGAAGGTGAACCATGTTGTCTTCCCAAGTAACCATTGCATGTTGGGGCCCTGTGTTCCTGGAGATGGCTGAACATTGCCTGCTCGTGGGAAACAGGGAATTAATTCCTTGTTTTGCGTTGCTTGAGTGTGTGGCTTTTGCTTTCCCTATTAAACTGTCAACCCATGAGTTTTCTAGCTTTTGCCTTTCCAATTCTCTCCCTGATCCTGCCGGTGGGGAAGTGAGCAAGTGGCTGCCTGTTACTTTTTTGCTGGCTCAAGTTAAACCATGGCAGTCCTTTTTGGCTTTTGTTACCATGACTAAAGATTCAGAATTCTGCTGGCTTTAGTGGTGAAAGTGTGAAATGCCACCATGCCCTGGCAGCAGGCAGCTGTTTCCTAGGTGTTGCTGCCACCGGGGACCATGCTGGCTAATGCAATTTAATATACCAAAGAATGGTGCTTTGAGAATCAGAATCGCATCCTTCTGCTGTCTGCTCAGTTGTGGCAGTAATGTTCCTCCAAGTTTTCTTGAAGTAACTGTGAGCAGTGACACTTTGAGTCACACAAGTGAGATCCTCAGAATCTGTATGAAAACTGAGGGCACCATGGGGAAGAGGTAAGCTAATGAAAGATGAGAATGTCTTTTAGTAAGTTTGCTGTGCATTGAAAAGTAATGTCGTTTGGTTTATTTCTGTTTATGTGTTTTAAACATCTATGAATGCATGACACTGTTAGCATATAGTAAAACGCTATCAACAGCCAAAATTCAGTTATTTAATCACCTTTATGGAATTTACCTCCATTTATTTTAGAACTGTTGGCTACTTTCCAACAGTAACTGATTTGTTGCAATGTACCCGTAAGTGTACTTTTTTTTTTCTTTATTTGGTGATATATGAACAAAGGTGAAAATTAAAGCTGTTAAACATAATGAAACATCAGTATCACATATGAGGCCCTTTAAAAACTATTAATTAATTTAAAAATTATAGGAAAATCAACAAACTGAAGTCCAGTAGAGATGGTTCTGTTTGTTTGGTATTGGTGTATTGTCAGTATAACAACAGCCTGCAAATGGAAATATGAATGAACCAAAGTTAAGTGTTAGAGTAATATCAATTACAATGGTATGGTGGAGACTGGTGGCATGTGTTTAAGCTTCCTTTGTGTTTGTTTAAAAGGGTGGTATACTATCTCTGTAGCCGTGTCTTGAAGAGTGACCCAGTAAAGCTTAAAAATATTTGAAAATCATTGGAAAGGGAGTCCTTTGAAAACAGAGTTGAATGGCAGAGCTCTCTTGACGTTATATTCCAAACAGTGAGAAAACACTGTATCAGTCATAAGAAATAACACTTTCCTATAAATTCAGTGTTCTGTGTTTGAAATTATTTTGTTTTCTGGTATTTGATTTAAAACAAGGCCAAATCATCCATGACATTGCAATTAAGCAATGAGATAGAAAAAGAATGAAGGCAAAATGAGGTAATCAACATGTGTAAGCAGTTAATCATGCAGGTGTTTTATAGGCACCAGCATAGAGGTTTTCTAGTTTTGATGCCTGTGGCTTATAAAGAAGGTTTGTAGGACTCAGTAGGTCCAGATTTGATACTGGATTAAGGTGGAATTCCCTGTGTAGTGCTTTAACCACTGCCAGCAACTAAGTACCTGTCAGCCTCTTGCTCCTCCCTTCCAGAAGGTTCAGCTGTCTTGGCCATGGTCTCCCAGCTTCCTGTGCCACTTTTGCTGGCAGAGCACGAAAAACTGAGAAGTCCTTGACTTAGATTAAGCACTACTTAGTAACAACTAGAATATCAGTGTGTTATCAATGTATTTCTTATACTAAATTCAAAACTCAGCATTGTACCAGCTACTAAGAAGAAAATTCTATCCCAGGACACCTTACAGATGTTCCACATGGCTGCCAGACACTGACACCTCAAGCACAACTGTAACACGTATTCAAGAATAATAATTAATTTCACAGAGGGAGCTTGAAAATAAATTTGTGGATTTTGTGAAGATCTTAAATACATTGGTTAAACATGGTAGAAATGTTCATGAAGAAAATAATTATTTTATATACCAACTAATAGTTATATACTGGTTTGTGTTTTAATGTATAGGGCTAGACAGCAAATATGAGAATGAAAGTGAGTTTGTAGTGCACTGTTTCACTGCAGTATGGAGGAGCTCTGATGGAGAAAGGTAATCTTTTACTCTTCAGTTAGGAATTGTATCATAGTACAGAAGAACTGGGTTTTCCTTGAGTGTGGCTTTCCTCCTTTTGAATATTTTTGCTTAGCAACAGTTTCTTTCTGTGATTCTGTGGATGCAGTTTAATATTTATGTAATGATAGTGCCTGTGGGCTTGATCACGATCAAAGACCTGTTGTACTAACATGCATATAAACACAATTTCTTTGCTCTTAACTGTTTCTCAACTGGAACTTCTAATTCAGTGTCATCAAATTAAAGCTCCAGGGAAAATGTGTCATGTTAGAGCTGCTTCTAGGTTAACAAAGCTGCATTATGACTTTTTAAGGAGTAATATTTACATTCTGTGGAAGAGACTTGGAATACAGGAACTACCTTGAAGTTGAAATAAAGCTGTAAGGAATGTTGAAAAGGAAAGTTCCCATAAAAATGAAATTACTGGCTTTGGCATGGTGATATATGGACAAATATGATGAGTGTTTTAAATCCTTTCTTTCCTATAAGATACTTAAATGAGAAGTAATAGGATGCAGGAGTTTAGTTGAAAATGGCTGTGTTTTGGGTTTTTTTGTTTGTTTGTGTTTTTTTTTTTTCCTCTTTACCAGCCTGTTTTAGTGCAAAATCAAAATAAAGAAGATAGCACTGTGACTAGAGGGAAAAAAAAGTGCTCTTGAGTGTTATCCACACTCAAAAGAGAATTTTTAGCTTTTTACAAGCAATGTTTAGACTGAATCCCAGGCTGAAGTTTTCAGTACTGATTCTTAGGTAAATTCACTTCAGTGGTCAAAGAGAAAAATAAAAATTATATCAGGCTTCAAAAATGTAATTAATGAGGAAAAATTGAGGCTTACTTTGAGTGAAGAAGAAGAATAATATATTTTATGGTGATTTTAGCAAAATTTATATATTTAGGGAGTTGATGGCTAATGTTAAATGAACTCTTTATTCATGCAGAAAGAAAAAGGGGGGAATCAAAACAGATTAGGGAAGGTGGAAAAGAAGTCTGAGTGAAATGTTTTTACACATGGAGTAATAAATGTATGGAAAAAAATACTGGAAAATTTATTGAAGCCTAAAGCATTGATGGATTCTAAAGGCATTTAATTTCTGAGGATAAGAAAATATGGAAATTAAATAATTGAATAGAAGTGAGGAAAGCATAGATAAGATGCCAAGGTGCTTTTTTCACTTCCAGAAATGTAAGTACTTGAGGTGAGGGGAAATGTATTTTAAAGCAAATTATCCTTTTTTTTTTTTTTTTTTTTNNNNTCCCCCCAAACACCTTTAAGATAAGAAAGCAAGATTGGAACCTGTCCTGTATCATATGCACTCTAAGCTCACATAATCACCATGCTTTAATGACCAGTTTTTGCTGACTATGGATGTCCTAAAATCAGATTGTTGTGCTTAACACATATGGCTTCTTCCAATTCCAGGGAAAGATTTTCTCATCTTTTCCTGTATTAGAATTATCAGTGTATGAATCTGGCCAGATTAACACGTGCATTGGTACTGGGAAATGCAGGTGGGCTGCCCCACCAAGCGTGTTCAGAACCTCTCGATTTCAGCAGTTAGCATAGGCTACAACAGACACTGTTTTCCAAGTCATACAAGACAAATGTCAATGGATGATGAGCCCTTCCAATTATCTGACTCTTCTCTAGGAAATCGGTCTTAAATATTTTATTGATTACGTTTACTGCTAGTGGAAAAAAAAAAGAATAGGTGAAGTTTGATGTGCTGCCCATTTGCTGAACCTGCATGCAGGTTTGTCAGGGGCAGCTTTCGTAACAGAACTGTAATAAGGACAAACCAAAAAAAGTTAGATTTTGTTGGGTGCTTTGTGGTGTTTGCACAAGCATATGCTTCTTAACCACCTCGCTTTAACTTAAACCAGCAGATTCCATTTGGGGCAGGGGAGGAAGGTGATGTGATTTACCTGGTCCTCTACAAAAAGCTGCTAGGTTGACACAAAGGGATGTAGCAGGTCTTGTGTGTCCTTCCCAGCTAGCAGACTAAGCAAAGGAAGGGAAATGAGAGGCAGAGGGGGGAAAGATGAATGTAGAGAGACAATTTTGTCCAGACCTTGCTGCTGTCTCAAATCTCATCTTGCACTGTCTGTCCACCAAATGGCTAGAGTAAGAAAGACTCCATAATGAAATCCTGAGAACTGTGCATAGTTGCAGGCTGGCCTCTCAGAGTTGGACCTCGTACATAAACTGAGTTGGTTTTGGCAGAAGACAATGCTTTACTGAAAAAGAGGGAAGTGACAGTACAGATCACCTGACTTGTTGAAACTTGCTTTTCTATTATTTGAAGCTGTTAGTCTACTATTACAGATGAAGAGAAGTAGAGATTGACCTAAGATAAACACATTTACTCTCTCTTGATTTGGAGTTATTTAATATAATGCATAGAAAATGAGACTTTATTAGGTGTGCTGTTTACAAAACTACTTGTTATGAATACCGAGTTTAAGTTATGTTCAGATTTAAAAAATCCTGATACATGGGAAAATATTTTCTTGGACTCAAGTATATGATTTCTCAGTAATATTCTCTTCATTAACCTTTCTCTTGTGTCAAAAAAATTTGTTAAATATGTTGGAACAGTTCAAATGTCCTTTAGTTTTTGACTTCTTGCCTGTTTATACCTCCTGCTTAATGGGACATAGGTTGCTTAGCTATGCTAAAGCTTTTCCAGAGCAGCTTTCCATACCTGGATGCTTTTCATGAGACTTCATCAGCCCAGGGCTAATAATAACCTACCACAGGAGTATGGAAGACAGTAGATAATTTTTAATTATTAACCTTTGTATCCAGACTTGTGAAAATACTGGAAATATTTTTATCAGCAAACCAGGTATAGCTGACTACCTTTTTACATGGTAGCTCTTCTGAATTTGAGGTGAATTAGAAAAGAAGATATGAGTTTAAGCAAACACCACTTAGAAAGCTCATTTTCCCTCTTCAGAACTGAGCATCCATATTTAATTCAGGTTGTAGCATTCATTTTCTCCAGAGGAATCTGGATCAGATTAGAACCTTCATTTCTCCAGGCTGAACAACCACTGCTTTGTCAGCCTGTCTTTGTAGGAGAGGTACTCCAATCCCCTAATAACTTTCATGGCTCTCCTCTGGACCTGCTCTAACAGGTCAATGTCTTTCTTGTGCTGGGGGCCCCAGAGCTGGACACAGCACTCCAGGTGATGTCTCATTAGAGCAGAGTAAAGGGGAAGTGCCACCTGCCTTGGCTTGCTGGCCACGCTGCTTTTGATGCAGCTCAGGGTGTAGGTGGCTTTCTTGGCTCAAGTCCAGCTTTTCATCCATGAAAACCCCCAATTCCTTCTCCAGAGGGCTATTCTCAATGACATCTCCCAGTCTGTACTCATGTTTGGGATTGCCCCAGCTGAGGTGCAGCACCTTGCACTGGGACCTGTTGAACTTTGTGAGATTCCCATGGGCTCACTCCTCAAGCTTGTCCAGGTCCCTCTGGGTGGTATCCTGTCCTTCAGGTGTGGCAACTGCACCACTCAGCTTTGTGTCATTTGCAGACTTGCTGAGGGTGCACTCGATCCCATTGTCTATATCACTGATTGGAGCGCACCAGTCCCAAGACAGATCCCTGATGGACACCACTTGTCACCAGCGTCCACCTGTTCAATTGATGTAGTATGGATGTTGATCACTCAGTAGAGTTTGAGACCCATTGAGTGTTGAAGTTACCTTACTTCGGAAGTCTTAACAACTGCTTAGATGCATTTTGTATATAAAAATTTTCCTCATCTAAGGGAATATTAAATTATTATTAAATTTCCTCTAGCTCTGTATCCACACACTAACTGTTAATTAAATGAGAAGTTAATGATAGTCAAGGATCACCTGAAGCTGGAACACAGCTAAATCAATCCTCTCTACCCCAGCCCCTGTCAGGATAAACTGTCAGTAGAACATAATTTCAGATCCTATCTTTTGAGCTACTTTTTATAAAGAATTAAATATACTCACACAAACTTAAAAATGAAAAGCAATTATGATTAAATGGTTTCAGTTTAGCCTTTTATCGAAGCTTAGGCATACATCTGCATTAGGTGGAAAGGTAAATTTGTCTGAGTACAGCTGGGAATTTAAATAAAACACGGTTATTTAAAACCCTTTTAATTTATGTTGCTATGTTCCCTGTTCTATGAGAATTACCTCAAAATTTTGGTAACTACAATAAAATGTCACAACAAATTGCAATACAAAATGTCATCATGCCCATCATCATGGCTGGGCTTCACAAACAAAGATTTGGGAAGGGCTCTACCCACACTTGCTACAAATGCGCTGGTGGCTAAAAAGGCCAGTCCAGTTGCAAAAGGCACAGCAGAAAGTTTCCATAGGTGGTATTGGTGAGGCATGGTTCTTTCTGCGCTGTCTTTTTATTTCAAGACTGATTCTGCATGAGATCTCAAAGGAAGCAGCAGCGTTATAGATGGTGTGTCTCCATGCCTCCCGACTGGAGGCCAGAGCGGACCATTGATGGTGGTCAATATGGCCAAGGCTGAGGTGTTGTTTGAGGGAGTCCTTGTATCTCCTCTTCGGGGCTCCTCTCTTGCGGCAGCCGCTGGCAAGCTCACCATAGAGCACAATCTTAGGGAGGCGGTGATCCTCCATCCTGGAGACGTGCCCTGCCCAGCGCAGCTGCGTTCTCAGCAGCATGGCCTCAATGCTGGGGACCTCTGCCTGCTCCAGAACAGACACATTAGTCACGTAGTCTGTCCAGTGGATGTTTAGGATCATATGGAGGCAGCACTGATGGAAGCGCTCAAGAAGTTGCAGGTGGTGGTGATAGATGACTCAGGATTCAGAGCCATAAAGAAGAGTGGACAGTACAATGGCTTTGTAGACACTGATCTTTGTACTTTTCTTCAGGTGTTTATTGCGCCAGACTCTTCTATGGAGTTTTCCAAAAGCAATACAAAATGTAATGCAATAAATCTTAAGGAAGATTGTAAATTACTTAATTGTGTTTAATGGCTTGCAAGTGCTATGTGAATGGAGTCCAGTCAATTTTTTTCTGTATGGTAGAACATATCCATTGCACCAAAAAGCCCAAAAGGTAAAGGAAAAAACCACAAAATGCTTAGAAATATGCTGCTATCAAAATTGTGTTTAAGGAACATACTGAAGTAGTGGTATTTATATGAAAAACACTAGTACTTGCCAGTAGTTTTGTCAAAATGAGACATTTCAGTGCAAGCTTTAAATCTTTGGGAGTTTTCTTCTTCCTCATTCTGTTTGTAGTAACACTGATTTAACCAACTTGATTTGATGCTTTTATTTTTCACTTGGTAGACCAACAGTGTAATTTAGATGTCAGTTCATAGCATAATGTTTTGTTAGTTGGAGCATAATATTTGTATGAAGTGACTGAAATGGTGTGTTTCTGGACAGCAGAGCATGTTTAAGTTCAGACCTCATGAACAACCTGATTAAATTTTTGAACCTGCTGTCTGATCCATGTTTTCCATGTACTTTTGCAATAAGGGTCCTTATCATTATGGAGACTTCTTAGATAACAGTCTCATAGTTTAGACTTTTGAAAGATCCTTAAAATGTTTTGTTAGCTATTCAGAGATGCTGGAAATCGCAACTTAGACCAGCATCTTTTAGTCATAATGTTAATTTTGGACCATACTTTACCTTTCCTTCACATATTGCCGAGGTAATCCATCATCACGCTAAAGCAAGGGAAATTCAATCCATCACTGCTGGATTCTGATACAGGGCTGTAAGGGGGATGCAAGTCATCTTCCTGGTAGTAATCAAACAGCTGTGATACATGCCACTTTAAGCTTGTATCATCCTATAATAAATGGTTTTCTTCTACATGGGAGCCTGCTACAAAATCTTCTGACAGATGGACTGTCTTGCAGAGGTTTCTTTTTTTATGGAATTTAAGGCTGTGAACTAGTTATTGACAAATAGTACATCATCAGTTCCAGTTGAACACACAGACTAATAAGTAGAACATTGGCACTAATCCTTATTTAATCAGCCTTAAAATGGTAATTTCAAATTGATGAGGGCATAGGGAATAGATTTTATACTTTTAAAGTGCTGCTAAAAATACCAGAAATGTGTGTATACAACCCAAGGATGAAATTGAAATGCATTCTGCATGTATGGTGAATGAAGCATGCCAGTGAAAGCTGAGGTCAGAGTCATACTGGGACCAAAAAATTTCTTGTTTTAAAAACAATGCACTCCTGTTTAGAGTTTCACAGAGCGTCTGTGGGAGCACTATTGCTCTATTTTTGTTTTGTGGCTTTTTGTTATTTACTCAAGTCCTTGCAAAAGCTGTTTAAACATCCTAAAGCTTAAGAAACATTTAATATAGAAAACCAACCAAACTAGCAAAAAAGCCCTAAACAAACAGAAAAAAAACCCCAAAACAAACAACAGAAAACAAAAACTGCAGCAAGGTAAAGCTTCAGAATTCATGAAACTGAATTCAGTTATCTGTTTAATATAGTCACAATATTGACAATAATTTTTCATTTGTCTTTGTATTTAGTGGATAGCTATCCCTTTGGTTTTTACAGTATAACACACTGATTTCTGTAATGCTTTTATTTGTTTAATAGTGGTACTGTTTATTATTATTGTTAAATATGACCAGTAAGTATTCATATAAAGGCAGAAATCATTTTTAGCCACTTGTTTCAGCACAAAGAAACACAGTGCAGTAGGAGAAGATTGCCCGTCTGTTCAGGTGGAGTAATACAAGTCTTTTATAAGCCTTACTGAGTACATTAGTCTGCAAACATCAATCTCAATCTATTTTGAAACTTAGTAAGGTGACCCATGAAACATATAACAAGCATACAAGTGCTTTAGTTGGTTTTTGAAGTTTCCTGACTTGACTATTTTGAGATTTGAGATTTATTTAAATTATTATCTAAGTTATTTAGTCATGTAATGCTGAAAAGTAGCTTCATTGAAAGCTGAGCTTCGAAGTGTTAATGGGCACCAAATAAAAGAGTGCCCATAAGCTATTAAAAGTATGATAGATGTGTCATTGCATAGGCCTGAGCTATTTGAGTACAAGTATTCATCTAACTAGAGCAGAATATACTCAGTCTGGGCTGACTTGCTCTGGTAAGAACTGGGATGAATTCATCCCGTGCTGAAGTCTGTGCCCATTAAAGAGGACTGCAATTGGCACTTGTGTTCTTAAATTAATCTAGGCTATGATAGCTTGTTACACTGCAGCATGAAGAATTCAGTGTCTAGAAATTATCTTGGTATTTTTATGTAGAGGTAGTTATATAGATGACAGAAAGATCATACTATATGGACAATATTTTGCCTGTTCTGTGAAAAATAAGAAGGTGTAACTTCTGCAACTTTAGATTCAGCAGCAGTTCTTGCTCCAAACCAGCAAACAGAGCATGTTTCTAAAGCTTCTGATAGTCGGTACAGTAAATCTGCTACAGATCATTCTGCTTTCTTCAGTTTAATAACCGGTAGATTTAATTGCATGCATATTTTTATCTATTCAATAATCCTCTCATCCAGCAGTTCTGGAGTTAGTTTATGGACACA
>VXBX01004732.1:1088452-1106044 GCA_013400415.1 Scytalopus superciliaris | reverse complement strand
TTTCCCCAGACAATTCATAGCACTTTTATTATAGCCTGGCTATTTGGAGATGAGAACAATTTTAAAATGCTATAATTTTCTCATAAAGCCTCAAAGCTATAATGGCTCTTTCTGTTAATTTATCTAAAATATATGAACACCAGTGTCATACATGAAACTATATTGATGTAAAGGATCATTTTCTCCTGAGACATGTATTGTTTTCTGAGGCATTTTGAAGATGAAAGGGAACTTTGACTTTGGGCTGCTCTTTTATTGTTCATAATCACCTATGAAGCCACTAGGATAGTTTTACATTACGTAATTTGTACCAGCTAGAGAAAGACAAGTGCAAAATAAATGAAAAATATAAATAATTGAATGATAAACTAAGAAACTATATTTCACCTGTCCTTCAAAAGTTTCTTGATAAGCAAGACTAGTTTTACTGAGATCACATCACATGCTGTGTTCCTGAAATGACAGTCAGTGCTAGTGTCTGAGTCATGGATGCTCTCCTCATCCTCCATACAGCTCTTTGAAAGACCTTTGTTTCTTAATCAAGAAAACCAAAACCAAATTAAAGAACAAGTACAACAAAACCCAAATAAAACCTGCAAACAAACAAAACTAAAACAAAGTCAAGAAGAAATTAATGGTTTTACCTCACTTTTAAAGAAGGAGGAATAAAATATAGAATATGTGGTTTAGCAATATCTGCATTGAAAGCCCTTGAAAGAACTTTTATGTCACCTTAGTCAGATTTTTAAATGTTGTATTTGCGTTATTATTCAGTGAAAACAGATCACTTCATAAATCATTAATTGACCATGGTGGTTTTTTTTCAGCTGCTGATCCCAAATGTAAAGGGGAAAAATATAAGGTATTTTTGACAGCACTGCACTATGGAGTTGTGAGATTCATGTTAAACTTTAAGACAGTACTTAAATAGTTCTCTATTGAAAATATCACAGACTTCAGTGGGATTGTCAGGGTAGATTGTGATAGAAATTTTTTACTGATGCTTAATTTTAAAATGAGATTTCAGTTTGCATCTTTGTTCATGTAGTTATTTTTTGCTTTTTGTCCATTCATAACGTATTTGTAAGCCCTTCCTATGAATACTTCAGTCTATCCAAGATTAGACCCGGGACAGTTCAGTAATGCATCCCTTACTTAAGGTGAACAGTATAAATTGTCTACATTTGGAAAACAACATTCCATATAGTTCTGTCTGCAGTTCAAGAGCAATTTCCTGCTCAAATAACTTATTTTTCTTTCTTGAAAGAGACTGGTCACCACAAACTGGGTTCCCTTGGAGTCTTCTGTAATTCAAAGTGTGTATATGCAAACCTAAGAGGAAGAAGTAGGACAGGATAAGACTGACCAGGTCATAGATATTGTACTTAATTTTAAATCTGAAAAAAGTCTGTGCTTATAATTGCTAGTCATTTGTGTCTTATCTTAAACATGTACACTTTGAAAGAGTTGTGGCTGTGAGAATTGAAAGATACGTTTTCTCAAATGGATAGCAAAATTAAAAAAAATAAAATTCAGGTTTCACTTTCCTAAAGCTATTCATAATAGATAATCTCTTCTCTTAGAAGTGTGCCATAGCTGTTGTGTTTTCAAGTATGTTGAGCTTGGGTGATCTATCTGTCATCACTTTTACATTCTTGCAGACAAAACTCAGTGAAGCAGAAATCATTATAACTTCTAATTTGGTGTCACTAACTACAGACTAAGGAAAACTTTTCATTCTCTTGATTTATGTCTCAATAACTGTTTATATATTTTGTATACAGAGGAATAATTACAGCAGGTTTCAACTCAATTTCTTGACACATGGTAATTAGGACACTTATTTGACTGCAGTATGATTACACAGCTCTTTGTGTGTTTGTTAAATGGAAAACAAAGATGTGATTTTTTTTTGTCAAGTTAAAATATTTGTGGTTATTTTTAGTAACATTTTTGATCAGGAATTAATTATATGATCAGATTGTTTTGACATGAGACATCTTGCTAGATACTTGAAAGATGAACATGAATGTGAACAAGCAGTTTATACAGCTAGTAAGAATTGTTAATAAGTAAACAGTTTGTTAACAAGTGTGGTAAAATAAGTAATTTGGAAAGGAGGAAAATACCTGTATAAGGAGAAGATCTTTAGCTTGCTTCCAATATCACAGCATCATGTTCAGCCACACTACACAACAGGTAAGCAAGAACAGAATGAGGTCTTATAGGAAAATAACTGCTTCAGTTGAAGTAAAAGCATTTAAAGTTTTCTTCCTAATTGTCTGCTACAGTAAAGCAGTGATTTCTGATTAGCATTGCCATGTGTGGAAAAAAACCCACAGCCTAGTAAAAGCAAGAGTGTTAATTTACGTCTGTTCAAATCTTACTCTAATCTGATAAATTGATCATTACAAATTTGACCGCTATTGAATAAAATAACTTTTTGTGTCTTCCTAAGTTTTTTCCAACTCTGTGCCCTGGCTTGTTCTCTTTGTTCCCAAAGTGAAATATCCCAAGTTAAATGTAAATAGCTTTAGTAATTTTCTTTTATGTTCTGTACTTCCTTTGGCTATATATTACCAATATGTATCTTGAATCAGAAATCTTCCATTTGGTTAGTTATGGCTGTTAACATTAAATTGGTTGTTAACTAACTGTGAATTTTTACAAAGATTCATTGGGAAGCAAGGATTTCACTTTGAAAAATTGAAGAAGTCACTTTTACCTCAAAGGATGCGCAAGTGCTTAAGGGGAGAGTATTGTGAGAAAGTACAGGATGCACTAAAAAATTTGACTTTTTTTTTTAAATTTTATTAAATGCAGGTAAACTCACAGAACTACCAGAAATACCCATCCAACAAATGTCTCAACAAGTGTGTCAGAAACATTAGCAACCTTTCCACCGTGATTTTTATGATCATAGATGCATAAAAATTAACAAAACTTTAGTCACTACAGTTTGATTACTAATAAGAAGAGTATTCATTTGAAAGTAGGGGAATGATAGTAGGCTTCATTACTTCTAAATTTCCTGTGAAATCTGATGTATGATTCATGATAAAGGGTCTGAAGTTCATATCTTGCCTTAGAATAATTTCTTTGTTCTTCACAAAGTAAGCTGTCAACATCCTGGTTCCTCAGTTCATTTAAGTTATGATTTTTTATTAAATTACAGATATGAATCATTCCAGTGATCTGGTATGTGAACTGGCAGAGGCAATTATTGGAGCAATGGCTAAAACAACGTCTGAGAGAACTGTTTTCCTCAACAAATAAATTGAATTGCCTAGGAAAATTAATTTCCCCAAGAAATGCAACCTGTGTCTTTCTGTTGTATTCTGGCTTTCTACAAGGAAAAGAGCCTAAAGCCTATCTATTACTGGTTTGCTGGTTTGTCACCAGGTTTTCTTCTTTGCTTCTTTTAAATGTTTTTTCTTGGTTTTAAATAAGTCTTTGGTTTTCAGAACACATTCCCCCTTTTTCTTTTTTTGTTTTTTTTTTTTTTTTTTTTTTTTTTTTTTTTTTTGGGGTAAAGAAGGAGTAAAGTTGCAGAGATCAAATAAATGGACTGATTTGAACCATTGGCTTTTGGCACTTGATCACTTAATACTGAAACTGAATTGCAGAGTTGTTTTCCTCTTTGATGGATAAGAGTAGTAGCGTTCTAATTTCATACTGATATAATCTTGAGTTTTATTTCCTTGACGTTTGAAAAGTAGCTTGTTTAATAGATATCATCTCAACTGCATTTTTCAAATGCTTTGAAAACTGCAAGAGTGCCTCTCTATGGAAAATGTATTTCTTACTGAAGTTTTACTTCAGTAAAAATTAAGTTTTTAAGTTATACTTTGTGCATGTCTACATTATAACTTAAATTTGAAGAGGCACGTTTTACTGTAGTTGGTTGAAACCTGAACGTTAGTTTGAATTCAGAATGTTTCATCAATAGAATCACAGTAAAGGAGTTTATAGGAACAACATTTCTTGAAGAGCATTGCTGGCAAAAATAAGTTGTGCTCTCTCATGTGGGTTCCATTAAAATAGCAAAATAATTTTCTAACTGTGCTTTTGAAATAACTGCCAAAATCACAAATAGCCAAGTTTAGACTGTGCCTGTGACAACAGCAACAATAAAGATTTCTGCAGAGTTGTGGTATTGGTTCCAAAATCCTTTAATCTTGTGTTTTTAAGGATGTTTTGGAAAGCTTCTGGTATTTCTGTTCTGAACTGGAGATAGGAAACATATTGTTGATTGAAAATGCATTTAATATTAAATACTCCACAGTGGGCAACATCTATAATATTGTGTTAGAGGGAAAATGTTTAATTCATTTCACTTACATCTGAAACGAGGATATATCTTGTGTTTTGCTGTACTTTATAAAATGGGATATGTCAAATGTCACAAAGTCTGCATTTGCATGGTTTGGAAAGTTTTGCAGTTACCATTACTAGTTTCTTGTCCCAGGTTCAATTTCAGGATAATTAAGAGTGTGCATAATCTTTTTTACAGAGGCAAAGTGGCAAACAGGCAATTAGAGAGGTGTTTGCTATGATTCCATAGCAATGGTGAAGAGACTGGAGAGTTCCTAACCTTTTACATCTGGATTATTGTTAAAATATAACAAATACCGTATTACTGAATCTACAGTTATAAATGTGGAAGGTTTTTTTTTTTTTTGTATAATTATTATACAGATGAAGAATTTGTAAAACTTTTGACAGTAATAAGACTTATGAGTAACCAGTAATTTTTGTAATGAGACATTCTAAATTTGAAATCAAAGAATTGGTGGATTGTTAGACAGTGTCGTTAATATTCACTCTCAGTCAAAACACTTCCTCTTCTAGTGTTCCAGCATTTAACTGGAAAGCAGAATGGATAGGTGGCAGCTCTTCTGGAGGGCAAAAAGACTGTTAATAGCAATTCAATTAAATCAGTAACTTTTAGGAAATTATTATAGACACAAAGATTATAGACAGTAGAGACACTGTTTACATCTCTTCTTAATACCAGCTATTTTTGTTTGCTAGATACCATTGGCTAGATGATTTGTTTTGGGAAGGATCTACAAAAATCATTCCAGTTTGTAACAGAGCCTTGCCATTTGAAATTTTTCATCAAATTAATTATAAATGAAGCATTTAAAATTAATTTTCAAAGAATTATAGTATATGTTTTGTTTTAATCCTGTCTTTCAACAGTCTATAATACAAATAAGAGATGTTTTAAAATGTTAAATGAGAAGTAATAGTAAAAGACAAAAAAGCCAAGGATTTTTTGTAGGAAAAACTCTGAGGAAAATGTTTTTGACAGGCTCTGCAGTGTGTTTTTTCTTTGAAATGTGTTTTCTCTAAAATTGACCCATTTAATTTCCTTTTTTTTTTTTTAACTTAAGCTGCACTTTTTTTAAGACTGTTGTTTCTGACTCCTTTTTTCTGTACAGTATTTAGACAAGACTGCTTTTTAGTAAATTGGGTATTAATGACTGTTGGCATGTCCCTTTCCCTGTTTTATTGAGTTGGAGGAGTGTCATCTTGTACCACTTTGTCCTTTCCCGATTTCCCCAGCTGCGGTTTTGCTTCAGTGGGTCTCTGTCACGGTGCAGATCCGCAGGTCTGGATGTGGTAAACCAGAAAGGAAGGAGGAAAGCTGTACTCAGGAGTTCACTTCACTGAACATGTTTGTACCCTCCTCTGCGATGTTTTTGAGCAATCCTCAGAGCTGCTGCCTGCTGTTTATTTTTTGCTGATACCTCCCTGCTCATGCTCTCCCTGTGTGTCTAGGTAGTGTTGGAACTGAAGGGAGTCTGCTAAACACAATTAACTGGGTATAGTGGGAGATGGGAATCTGGAGTGATAATCCTTGAAGATTGTGGATGGCTTGAATGATGCCAATCTGGTGACTGCAGTATTCATCTTAAGCAGAAAACATAAGCCTAAAGAAACATAAATAAGGAAGCAGGAACTACATTACGGACAAGAGCTTGGGCATCAGGAGGATGTAGGGCAAGGAGGACCATGCTGTGCACCTGTGACACTGCCTGGATGGGGAAGATGTCAGGCTGGTTGAAGGGGGCCTCAAACTTGCCCATCAGTGACTTACTTTCTCACCTTTCATGTTGGGGAAGAGAGAGAAGCAGCAGTGGGCCAGTCTAGGTAGGCTTGGTTAGATGGAGAGGGGTCTCCATGCTTGCTGATACTGAGACTGCACACTGTGTGAAGGGTATTCAAGAAACAGGATCATCCCATCCTGATCTTGCCTTTGCTTTCTTCTGCAGGGAAGGGATATCCAGGAGAGTGTGCAGGGAGATGCCTAATTTGAGTTTTGTCTACCAAAGTACTCAGCCTTCGCTCTGGTCAGAAACTGCTGTTGTTGTATCTGTAGCGATACATTTTTCAGGGAATTAACTTTCCATCTGTCCCTTAGTGCAACTAATGTAGGAAAACACTGCAGAAGTCAGGCAGTGAGGAGTAGCAGAGAGCTAGTGGTTTTTAGAAGGCTGTTTGTCCTCAAGTCAGGTGGGGTAAAATATACTCCATGATAAGATCTCAACACAGAAACAAAACAGAGCGTAAGTCCGTTTTCTTTATTTCACTGTTACTTCAGAACAAAATGAAACTACATAGTCTTAATTTCTTGATTGTTGCAGAACTTATGTCTTCTATAGAAAGTTTTTGTTTATTTGGTTTGGTTTTTTGTTTTGTTTTTTTAAATGGAGTGAGATACTTCTACAAGTTTATTCTGAAGATGTTGGGTTTTAAAATTGTGTGTTGTTTCTTCATAATTTTCTGATCCTTTTTTTTTCCGTGTGAATACTTTTATATTGCATTGTGTTTGTTTAATGAAGCCTTCTATACTCCTTGAGCTTTAATGTTAGTAATACCAGAGCTTTCTGTCAATGGCTCACTCACAAGGCCACATACCATTCTATAGGGTATTTATTCAGAGTGCTGCCACAATAATAAAAATTAAATTTTTTGATAAAAGCATTGAAATGTGGCCAAAATAAGAATGAGAGTGTAGTGCACAATATCAGTTTCTTTACACTAAAGTCCTGATTTGCAAATGTGGGTGAAAGATTGGCTTTACGTTTCCAGAGATGATTAGCTGCCAGCTCTAATCAAATTGAGAAGCAATTAGAAAATCAAAACTTGATTAGCTCTTTGCTTGATTTACTAAAATTGCAGTTTATGCAGTTTAAATGATGGGGGAGGGGAATTGTCTCTTCTCTACACCCAGCCTAGTGTTCTGTGTTATGGGAGCACTAGAAGAGGATCGTTTCTTACAGTACTTAGCTCTTCAGTACCCCAGCACCGATACTCCAGTGAGTGCAGTGGTGGATAAGCAAAGACCTCATTCCTTTTTATCTGTAAAGTAAACATGTTGTGAGTAGCTGCTGAGAGTTGTTTGGAATGCGAGTGACCCAGACAACCTGAAAGTTCTCCACTTCCTTCGTGGAGTGCTTCAGTGTTGTTACAGAGTTATTAAAATGTGAATGTTGTGTGTGTGATTCTGCAGTAAAGTAAATTATCTAATTGATGTATGTGCTGTAACAGTGCAGGCAAAGTTGAAAGGGGAGAGCAGTCTTGGCAGCACAGGCATTCAGTTTTCATCTGTCACCACTGTGTGTGGGACATTTGCCTGTGCTTAGTATCTGTTTTGCCTTTCTGTGGAATAGGTATTTTGTTCTTTCACCTTATTCAACTTTGAGTTCTGATGATAAAAAAAAATACATCTGTAAACTAAAATACTCTCACAGATGCCCCTCTAGTTACATAAATCAAATGCAGAGTATTAGATTTTTATATGCATGAGACCAAAAATAAATGTAAGTGGTTTTTCCAGTATGCAGTTTGTTACGGTTTCCCTTGTCTGTCTTCTTCTTGAGATGAGATAGCTGTAATGCTCTCTGCATTTACATTGTGACCAAGACACGTTTTAATGCATCTTTTTTACTTGAGTCTTATTTGTTACAGAAGTAACTGCAGTGGAGAGCTTCTCTGAATTAATTTAATGACAGAATTAGTAGGCCAGCTGTAATCCCATTGAAGTACCTTAAAATTTGCACTTTTTGGAGGTAGCTTTATTGAAAAGCAAGAGGTTTAAAACAAATTCAGAACAGAGTGTAATATGCTTTTTTCTTTTTCTTGAACTGCTGTGCCAATATCTCAAAAATAAAAAGTACAGTACAACTGAGCAGAACACTAGAGCGATAAGCCTAGTAATATTACAGTATAGAGCACTGCAGAAATGCTGATATTTAGCAAGCCGAATTTTGCCCTTAAATGCTAAGTATGAAGCATTAATTAAAGAAAATTTAATCTTCATTGTATTTCTGTGTCTGAAAGCCAAACAGATCCCTTGTATAGTCTGTATTTCAGAATATATTCCAGCAAAGTTGAGGGGAAAAAAATGCATGCTCTTTTCAATTGATTTTTTTTTTTCCCTTTAGTTTTTAGGGCACTTTCTTTTCAGACACGGGTTGTTTATATAGCAATTTAATATATTGAGTATTTCTGCCTCAGGCTGCAAGGTTGTGGTATGGCATCTGATCTATTTCTCTTTTGGATGAACTATTTAATCCGTAAAACCTTCCTTTCTCTAGGGGACTTCACTAGCTTTAAACATTACTCTTGGGCTTTCAAACTTGTATAGACTATTAAATGAACTGGTGTATATTTTTTTTTATCAAAAGCTTTACTTACTTTTTCTTGAGCTCTCAACAACTTCACCATGCTTATCTTCCCTGATTCTCTTTTCTTTCTGGAGATTACACCTGCTGTTAGGTACATTTCTCCCTTTCCTACATTTACTGGTTAGGAAGCCTTTTTCTCATTGGGCTGAAGAGAGGGCCCACCATCAGTTTGCAGGAACTGTCATGTCATCCCAGGATGTCTCCTCTGGTGCTGCCATGGCACACAATGAAGCCTAGTTTGTTTGCCTTCAGCTAAAATGTGCTATTGAAGAGGGTAGATCTTAAGAGGAACAGAAGCAGCAGGAATCCTTGACAAGCAAAGATGATGGCTGATAGCTCTATGAATGGGATTATATGATGTGTACTGAGATATGGGATGGCTTATGCTTATCTCTGTCCCATCCAATATTCAGTTTAGATCCCTGATAGCTGCAACTTCAGGCTGATAGAATTCATACAATTGGAAAGGGAAAATTAGACTTCATAATTTTCATCTGAGGTCAAGACTTATTTTAGTTACAGAGAACTGAGTTTTCACTTGAGGGATAAAGAGTCCAGTTTTTTGCTTGCAAGTGTTGTGGTGGGAGACATCAAAATTTCACAAAAATATGCATTTGTCAAAAAAAAAGGTATTGTTTTGACAACAAGGATAAGGAATATGTAACTGAAACTTTCATTTTCTAAACCATGCTTTTTATTTAGGGTGTTTTCTTTTGATTTCTTTTTGTTTGCTTATATTTCCAACTGCTTATAGTTTTTACTCTTGAGCTGTGTTGTTTGCACTTGTTGTAGAGTTGTTTTATAAAAATATTTTGTTTAACTAATGTCAGCTGTCTGAAAAAAACCCAAAAAGATTGTCAGAAAACCTTTGGAGTGAAGTTTATAGGCTGTGAAAGAGGTCTAAAAGGTATTAAGAGATTAAAGAATATTTTGCCTCACAGGTGTCTTGGTGGCTTGGTTTGGGCCATTTGTATCACAAAAATCTCCTGTCTTTCAGGATTACTTTTGTGATTACTTTCCCACATAACTTGATTATTTTATTTTTTTTTTTATGACATTAATGCATTTTCCATTAAGTTTATACGAACTCCAGCAGGGACAGTTCACTTTCTTCATAGCAGCCTGTATGGTGGAGTGCTTTGCATTTGTGACTAAATCAGTGCCAGTAACAGAGGTGTTTCGGCTTTTGCTGAGTAGGGCAAAACCTTGGTTTTCTTCTGGCCCCACAGAGAGTGGTAGGCTGGGCATGGGGAAGAGCTTGGGAGGAGACACAACTATGACAGCAGATCCCAACTCGCTGAGAGGATGTCCTATACCTTATGGTGGTGTGCTCAGCCATAAAAGCTCAGGGACAGGAGGAAGAAGAAGGGGCATTCAGGGTTATAGTGTTTGTTTTCCCAAGTAGCCATTAATGTGTGCTGAGTCGCTGCAGGCTCGGAGGCCACTGAACATCTGCTTATTGATGGGAACCAAGGGATTTTTCTGTTCTTGCATGTGCAACTTTTGTTTTTCTGTTTTTAAAAAAACATTATCTCAATCCATGAGTCTTCTTACATTCCTTCTATTTTCTCCCCACCCTGCAAAAAAGAGTGAAGTGAGCAAGAGGCAGGGAGGGTGTTTGGCTACTGGCCAGGGTCACCCTCCTGCAAAATGATGGAGGTGAAAGAAGTTGCTCTCATTTCTTGGCCTAAAGGAGGTAGTTGTTCACAGGACTTGAGGATAAGGATGCCAACAGGAAGCTGCCTCTCTTAAGGATAATGTTAGAAAGGAAGACTATAGGTACTGTCAGGAGTTGATTTTGAAAGGAAAATAAGTTTTGTGTATTAGAATCTATTCCACAATATTGGGCTGTGGCACTTCTATGAGAGTTGCTGAAATACTAGAACAGGTTGCTCAGGGAAGTTGTGGATTCCCCAACCCTGTCAGTGTCCAAGGCCAGGTTGGATATGGCCCTGAGCATCCTAGTCTGGTGGGAATTGTCCCTGCCCATGACAGCAAGAGTTGGAACTGGATGATCTTTAAGGTCCCTTTCAACCCTTAACATTCTTTGTTTCTATGTTCCATCCCTAAGCCAAACCTCTGAAAAAAGGGGGAGAGGTTACATGAATGGGAAGTTCCAGGTTCCTTTCTTGAGTCTCCAACTCTCTTTTTATTCTGATATGTTATCAATATGTACTTCACAGTGTAAGCTGGAGTCCTCCTTTGAAAAAGTAACCATTTCAGCACCAGCTATAGCTGCAGCCATAAAATTGTATTTACAGAACAGTCTCACTGGCCCTCAGTTACTGATATACCAGTGCTGTGACAAATCCCTTGTACCTTTTCCCCGGCTGTTCTATTGTTTCAATGAGAATTCCTTGTGAAATAAGATTACTCTTTGGTAAGCAGTCCAGGGTTTAGGGAACACCACAGTCCTATTTGGATTAAAATTCCAATTGTTAATAACATTCTGAAATTTCAATATTTGCAGGAATTGAGTAGGTAGATAAAAGTCTAAGAGGATTTAACCTTAGAAGCATTGTGGCTCAACAGATGTGATGTTGCTTCATGTTATGTGTTACCTTCATTAAGAAGCATTCAGAAGTTGTTTTTCTTTCAGCAGTTTCAGACATGTTCTTGTGATTCACATTTTAGTGAGGATCATAACCTGTACTCCAACCGTACAATTAAGGTAATTGACAAAGGCAAAACTAGTTTACAGAGTTAATTAGATTTTTCCATCTCCTCACTTTCAGTTAAGCTTGTTGGTCTGATGTGTTTCTTCCCACTTAATTGCCATTATTTTTACATGGTATACAGCTTGTAGTAGTGTAGTAGTCTGTCAGATAAATATTGGTTATTGAAATAATCATGGAGCTGAACTTTTTTTTTTAGGTTTTGATTATCCTCTTGTGTTTGAACAGCAGAGTTGTATAATTAATATTTACTTCATTTATATAGCAGTTTTGTTTTGCACTTTGAAGTACATTTAGCTTGTTGTGTGAAGATTTTGTCGTGGTTTATTTTTTTTTCCTGGAGAACAAGAACCCTACTGTATTGCAGGAACAGGCATAGCACATTAAAACAACTGTAATTACAGCAGATGACATATTAAGAGACTACAAATCCTTTAAACTGTTCATGGATTAGGGCAGAAATTATAGTGGTGCTGAATGTTAAACCAGACAGTGTCAGAAAAATATTTATGGCTTTGGTAACACAGCCGTATTAAAAGTTAGATTGCTGCCCTGCAGATCATATAATTCTGTCAAACACTTTCTATGTTATGATTCAGCTAAATAATCCACCCCTTTCAGAATGTGTATTGGTTTGCAATACCATTGATAAATTTATTCTTTTCATTGTCATCTAGGTGAAAGGAGGATAAATACTAAAGCTAAAGTATGAATAGATGCAGATCCCAGCTAGTGGTTATAAAGTATGTATAAATACATATTTTTCAAACAAAATGCTATTTCAACATGTGGATACAAGCATCTGTCCAGTCCCTGCAATCATGAGATACCAATATCATGTGATTCAGTTAAGTACCTTGCAGAGTGCAAAGTAAAAATTTCTGGTTCTCTTGAATATGATGACATTTGTACATTTTAACGAAAATCCATAGTCTGCCAAGTTTGGGGACTGAAATGATAGCTTATATGGCTGTATTCTCTGTGTTCTTACCTTCTGTATCTTACACTTCATGAGCCTGGATTGAGCTCCCCTACATGCTGTGCTCCTTTCCTTTGCTTCACTTCCCCTCTGTACTGTGACCCATTTCCACAGACATGACCTTAACATGCACATCTTCATCAAAGAGGATCATCACAAAGGAATGCTGTGGCTGTAGTTGTCCTGGCTGTGACACGGGCCAAGTGAACTGGTTATTAGGCTGTTGCTGCAAAATGCTGTTCTGTCACATTGCCTTTATTTCACAGGAGTCCTTTGGTTGCGGTCCTTGTCATCCCACAGGACGTGAGGTGGCTCTGTGCTGATAGTCTTGAGCTCTCACAATGCATGTGAACTGGAGCTGGGTGAATTAATTCTTGTCATACCATTGTATGGCTTGAGATCCTACTGGAAGCGCAGCTGTATTTCTCATGGATTATCACTATTTTATGAACCTTGCTGCAAGCTGAGAGGCCTCAGATAGAGACCGATTGATATGGGCATTGTAATGAGAATGTCTGAAATGGCCAGAAGTAAGCGACGCAGTAGCCAGGTTGCTGGTACTTCCCAGACCAAACTATCCCAGCGGAAATAGCTGTACAAAACCTCATGCCTTTTGGCTGAAATACCAGTGTGATGCAAAGATCTTCCAAACATTTGAGCAGAATGATAGGGGGATAAAGTGTGCCTCTGTCCATGCACAGTGAGGGGTGCTAGGTGGAACCTGAGCAGTCGCAGAATTCCTGCTATCAACACTGTCCATGAAGGTCTCAACTTTGGGATACTGGTCCACTGAAGAACATTTTGACACACTGGAGGAAAAACTTCCTTGTTCTCAGCTGAATTTGGACATTTGGTGCTGCTGCTGCCAGTGGATGCATCTGGTGATGTTGGTGGAAGTAAATTGTTGACCGTGTCTATCGCACAAATAATGCAAAAAGCAGCTAAACTGAAATGAGTGGGAATGTTTCTAATATTTTTCCTTGGGGTTTTTTGATTGCTTTTTGTTTTTTTTTTTTTTTTCTTTTTTAATGCATCTTGCTTTCTGTTATTTCACTTGTAACCATTTTATAAACACTTCCAGTCCAGCTCCCTAAAAATTTACAGATTATTATAATGCACATTGGTCCAGTAGTATGGGCATGTGGAACTTAAAATTATCTTATGGATAAAAATTCCTTGATTTTTGAGTAATGTGCCCATTCCAGTGTCTGAATTCAAACAGTTTCCAAGTCTAATCTTACCTAATAGAAAATTGTTTCTTTGAGACCGGTCTTCTACTCCTCTGAGAGGTGATGTAAGAACATGTAAGGGCATTTGCAGTGAAACATACTTGTTTAAAATGTGTGAGAGTTGTCTAGGAAGCTAGATTTCTATTTTTGCTGTTGTTCAGTAAAATTGAAGGGTCTTGTTTTCTTGTTTATTCAGCAGAGAGCAAAAGAGACTATGGAAGACTGTAGGAGGGCTAATTGTTTTTATATCTGTATTTCCCTGGACAAGATGGATGAAAACAGGAATATTTCCCATACTTATGTATGCAGAGATTTTTCTGAGTGACAATGTTAACATTTATGGTGATCCATTAGGCAATTGTCTTGCTTAATGATACATTTCAAATATATCTTGGCACGTCAAAAATACTTAGCTTTCATCGTATATATATATATATATTCAGCTATTCTGTAGAACTGTGATCTCCCCACCATGAGAATGTGCCATTCAAATTAAAAGGACTAAAGACTAATGTTTTGGAAAGCAAATGGGAAGTGTAAGTCTGGGAGGCTTTTGGTTTGTAGGGTTTTCAAGTTTGTTTCCAACCAATAAGTTTGTCCTTTCATCCCAGAAGGGTAACAGATCCAGCTGTCACTGAGTTTAATGTACAATAGAAGGTGCTGAGGAACCTTTGAAATATTGGCAGGCTTTGTAACTCCTTCTGGACAGCAAAGTTCTTTCAGAAGTGAGTTTCTCCATGGAATGTAGGATGGGATGTGTTTCTTAAATTGAAGAGTTTGTGGAGTAAGATCGTAATCTGATTTGTTGTGGGGTATGTCAAGGTGAAGAGAGCATGTCTCGTGAACTTAACACAAGTAAGTGTGTGTTCTTTTCTGCAAATGTATGTGCAAATTTGTATCTGTTTTAAAAGCTGGATTGATGATGCCATATATCTGTGCTATTCAGGTGCCTGGTTTTGTTTTCTTTATAGTATTGATTAGATGATATGTTGAAACTTCATTAAGATCAGCAAAAGGAAAACCAGTATTTCTAAAGCAATACCTATAAACATGGAAATGCAGGGACTCTGCATACTTGGTCTGGACGCTCAAACTGTAATGCAGGTAATGCACTGGTAGAAGAGGCTTTTTCTTTTGAGGGCACAGTACATGGCCTATGCTTCTGGGTCCTGGAAAAGAGACCATTCAAAAGTTTTCAGACAGAATATTTTCTTTCTGATGTCAAAATAAGTATATCAGTCCATTTACCTCACTTAGAAATGCTTTTCAGTGTGTGATCCATTCAGTACTTTTCCTCAGAATTCACCTGGCAGACACTGCTCCTCTTTTATGGGTTGAGGAAAGGAACACCAACTTCTACACATTTCTCTAGTGGTTTAGTTTATTAGGGAAATGATGCATTTAACACCCCTACAAACAAATCGGCTGTGTCATGGGATATTAACTTTCTCTTGCCTGAATTAATGAAATCTGTTTGAGGATTTTTTTTTTCCTAACCTCAAGTGCCTTAAATAGAAGGTTATTTTCTGGCAGAAGCAAATGCAGTTCACAAATGCAATGAACTGCAAGGTCTAGTGCCTGAACCACAAAATATTAAAGCTAAAATGATGTTGCATGTTAATTCAGAATTCTCCTCTGTGGAATAATTCCACGGCAATCAGGCAGCCATGTCAATATTTTGTTTCTCTGTGCAGCAGTTTTAGAAAAATTTAACTTCAAAAAAAGAAGGCCTGGAGGAGAGTGGAAAATAAGGCAGAAGGGGATGAATCTGTCAGTTTTTAGGAAGAAAAAATGTAAATATCCAGGAAAAAAAAAGCAGCCTAAATTTTGGTTTTAACATTACATTCTGTACCAGCCACTATCCGGGGAACCTGTGTAGGAGAGAGTTGACTACTTGTGTTTCTCATTGCTATTCCTTAGCCATACTTATGCTTGTAGGTCAAGTAAAAGGTCATTCAACCAAAGCAGAAGAGAAGATGCTTACCAGCCTCAGGTTAGTTCTGCCTCTGGAGGTTTATATGTCAGCCACTTGGATTGCATTGCATACCTTTATTAAATACTAGAGCTACCATATAGTCATTCAGGAATTAATGAAAATCATGTAAACTTCTCTTAATTAACATATTCCAGGAATATCATAGTTTTGATGTATGTGATTGAGAAGATATCTGAAGTTTCAACTGTGTGAATTCTGTGTATTTCTCTTTCTCAAGAGCTAAAATAGAGAGACATTTTTAAATAACAGTCTGAAACTTGTTAACCAAACTTTCTTGGGGGAAAAAACCCCACAATCTAATTTCCAAGCTGAATATAAAGTATGAGATATCAGCAAAGCCACATCTGACTTTTTGTTTTGTTGCTGCCATATTGTACTCTTAACACCAGTGGGAAATAGATCCAACAGTCAGCTGCCAGCAGAAGTCTCCAAAGGATAACTCATGTTTTCTTCCTCAGCTGTTGCCAGTGTAGTATTTTTGAGTTTGCCTCTACAGGAAAAGGTTCAGAAAGGATGTTGAAAGAAGAGCTGGTGTTAACAATAGCCAGTTTGCATTCTATTCTGTGGAAAATCAAGCCTCTATCTTTTAGATTTAAAATTTTCTGCATTTAAAACATAAAAACATGAAGAAACAGTAGAAATGGCAAGCTTTTAATAAGCATTTGAGAGATTTAAGAATAGTCTCTACTATTTAAACATTTGACAATACTATGAATTTTTAACTAATTTGTTCATGAGCATCATTATTCATAAGTACTTTTAACAAACTGAGTAATAAATTTGAAACGTGTAATTTGAAACATCTCTGTTAATACTATAATCATGAGTAAATTCAAACTGATTTTTTTTCTTTAATAACTTTAAGGGCTCTAAGTACTGAGTGAATGGAGAAGGAAAAAAAAAAAAAAAGAGGAACTGTAAAATAAAGGAAAGAGAGGAAAGCTAAAGGCTATATGTGTTCTAATGTACCATTGCAAACTTTGAGGCTTGGTGTTTCCACTACAGAATAAAAACATTAGTCCCAGTGGAGAGATTTCCCCCAAGTATTCCTGTAATGATATTTGCTGTCCTTGTGAGGTGAAGACTTATATGGGAAATAGAGAAAAGAATTATAGCTGTTATGATAGAACTGCTTAAGGTGATGAGAATGATTATCTTTGCCTTTGCTTCTTTTCCAGTGCTTTAAGTCTTCTAGGGAATTTCTGTTTCTACATGTTAGCTTTTTGATCAGCATTTTTTTCTTATTCTGGGTTCAACACAGAAAAAAAAAAAAAAAACAAAAAAACACATTGTCTGTTAATGATTGCTATTGTATTAAAAAGAGGAGGAAGGAAAATAAAGTAGTGTACAATTCCGGATCACCTACAGAGGCCCCACCCTTCAGTCTTTCAAAAATTCACCTTCATTTTCGTTTGTGAAAGAAGGCATCTGCTCTTTCTGTTCTCCTGGTTATATCTAAGCGGAAAATGATCCAATATGTCTTTTTCTCTTAAAAAGTCTTCTAGCCTGCCTTTTCAGATACACAGAACTTTGCAAATCAATTAGATTATTGTCCTTGTTAATGAATATCACCATTTTATTATGGATGCACATTATAGGTGCTATAAACTTATTTCTTGTTGTAACATCTTAGACTGTACTCATTGCAATAAAAATAAGATATATTTATGGTTCAGTAAGAATGTGGATATAGATTGTACAAAAGATGGACTTAACCTTCAGTTTAAGTATTTGGATTATTTTTCTGTTTTCTTCTTTTAGTAGCAATGCTTGTTTTCTGCAGTTTAAGTGCTAGTTCAGTCATAGTCTTGCTATTATAGTCATTAAATCATATTTATTTTTAATTGCTGTTTGCCGTGACTCTTATCACCATTAATACCACGGGCCTGATGTTGTATTTTGACCTCCTTATTAGTATTCTTACCATACTAAATGGAAGAGTCTTTCTTCAAAAATTGATAAGATTAAAAAAAAAAAAAAAAAAAAAATTTTTTCAAATATTCTATTTTTCTCC
>VXBX01004732.1:1069830-1088436 GCA_013400415.1 Scytalopus superciliaris | reverse complement strand
TGTTCTGCAACTATCTCATTTTTCCTCATTTGGCTCCCTTATAAAGATGCTGTGCAGCCATCTTCCTAAGCAGAGAGCACATTCCTTGCCTAAGGCCAAAACAATTATCTGCCATCATAAAGAAGTTAAACCAGTGTGGACGAGGGGGAGAAAAGGCTTGAAGTGCTACTTATAAATTCTAGCAGCAAATCTGCAGGAAAGTGAAAAGAATCAGTAAGGGTATGTCTTGAAAGCAAAGCCATGTCCCATTTGGTATAAAAACCACTGGGCTGCAGAGTTAGGACAAGCTGAAAGGGTAAGCGTGCTGCAAGGGCTTTGCATGTTTGCTGTTTTAAATGACTGTGACTTGAGAAATAGTTTGGCTAAAGATATGTTTTTAGATCTCTCTCTATAGTTAGACATGTAAGAGGGTAGTATTGCCAACTGAAAACCGTGTCTTGATATATTATGGAGTATTTTGGCTTATGAAACAATTTGTCCTTTACTGCTTTAAGTTGCTATGATATTTTCATTTCTTTTTCAGTTACTGCATTTGAAATAATGCCTTTGTCACTGGTATCAGACATAGGATTGTATCTTAATGAGCAGCACTTTATGAAGCAGTAAAGTTACAAAAAATACACAGTGTTGCTTTTATCCATATGACCACAGAAAATGAGGCCTTAAGAGACATTTGTGTTCTTGCACAATTTGTCTGCTTTCTTTTAAGACAAGTATAAACATGCTAATCAACTTTTTTTTTTTTTTCCTTCTGTTTTGTGGGTTTTGTGAGAGCTGGTTTGTTTTGTTTGGTTTGTTTTTTTTTTCCTCTTTGTGAAAGGTATTTCTCAGGGGGTCTATTAATTTTGGTGTCACATAGCTAGCTTGTGGATAAAATGCTGGATTTACGGGTGTTCAATGTCTAAATAATAAAGAAAGCAGAATATAAAATACATGACGAAGAAATTCCTTGTGTTTTGGTTTAAGAAGTTCTCATATGAGCATAAATATTGTGCTGATTACATTGTCAGCTAGACATAGCTTTTAAGTGAAAATATTTAAGAACCATTTTCCTACAGAAGATTTTATAAAACTCCACTCTCTGCCCCTTCCTGCCCTCCCCTGCCTCTTTCTGATATAGATGTACCTAATATTTTGATATAGTTTTCTTTTTTAAAATGTGGTTGTAAAATATAAGTCATGCTCTAGCTGTTTCCCAGATGAGCTGTCTTTTATTGAGATTAAAAAAGGTGTAGTCACAGTCAGGTTTTAGTTACAATTCATTTACATTACTATTTTCCACTCATTCACTCTGTAAGTGATAAGGCTGTGCCATACTACTTGATCTATAAACACAGAGGCAATAGAAGGTCCATGTCTTGCAGGAATAGAAAAATTAACTATAAAGCCAAAACTGGAATCAAACAGAGAAATAGAATCAATAAGTTGTGTCACAGCTCTGGTTGGCACAGTGAGCTGCAGTTTGTGTTGTAGCACCCTTTCTTGTGATCCTGGCAGTACAAGGAAGGTGAATATTATGGGACAGTTTCAAGAAGACTAACACTTTGTGTATGCCAGCTTGTAGAATTGTCTTTTGCTTTAAATAGGTTTTGGAGACTTTGGGTTGAGAAGTAGAAATAGTTATCATAATGTTGAGGTAGAGAATGGGATAGGACAAGAAGGGTGTGAAAATGAAGAAAGCTTATGCAATAAAGGAAATTATGTAAATGGCTTTAAAAAGAACACTGATGGAGTACAGGTGAGACTCCTTGGGGCTTTACACAGCTGTACTGTGGTTTAGAATGAGAGGGTTGGAAACATTTTTAAGATGTGTAACAGAGTGGTGTTTGCCTGTGATGATCCAGGGGATTCATATTGTAGCAGCCGTTGCTAATGGAGTTCCGCACTGTGCATATCTTCATGGGCAAACCTTTTCTTTGGTGGTAGCTACATTCGGAATGGATTTGAGTGTTGCAAAACTGCATTTATTTAGGCCAAAGCAAAGAATGCAGCCCTGCAGAAGCCAGGATGGACTCCCTCTCTTTCTCTCTCGCTTTCTTTCTCCCCTTCCTTCCCTTCTTCCCTTGCCTTTTTTTTTTTTTTCCTTTTCTTTTTCTCTGTATGAAAAGATACCGTGCAAAAGGCATCTGTGGACCAAAACAATGAAGGACTTAACAGAGGGTATAACCAGCATAGTGATTTTAGTCAAGCTGAGAAGGCTGAGCTGCAGGTGACTGTTACTGTAGGAAGTATTCACAAAAGAGATTTTAAAGCAGGGAGGAGGGAGGGAGGGGAGGGTTTAGAAGGAAGAGTTTCAGCTGAGCTGTAATATACCTGAAATGTATGCTAGACATCTGTAAGAAAAGGCCAGAAGAAGAGGTTAATGAGATTTTAATTTGGACCTGGTTGAGGAGAACTAGAATAAAGAGGTAGCTTGGTGAGATGGGTGCTTAAAGGTGTTACACTTACATATGTTGAGTTTGTGGATGGGATTATGGAGTTATGAAATCCATGAGTACAGTGGGATTCTTGAAGAAACTTGCAGAGGGCTGGGATGAAATGAGGAGGCTCTGCTGAAGGTCACCGGAAGAAAAGCTAAAACACACAAAGAAATTAAGCAATTAAAAACCAAGCTGTGACACATGGTTTAAAGGAGAAAAAAAAAAAAATCTGAAATGTAGAATTCAAAAACATGGAGAAAAGAGGCACAGGTTGAATTAAAAAAAAAAAAAATAAAGGGGGATGTTGTGGTAGTTGGCTAAATAGGTGAAATAGGTGCAATTAAGAACACTTTGAATTGGTTCTTTAAAGGAAGGACAAAATTTGGGAGGTGATAGAGACAGAGTAGCTGTCTTAGAATTTTTTTCTGTGAAGACTGTGGATAAAAAATATCCTTTTCCAGAGACAGGAATTAGAGTTCTTCAGTGACCCTCTGCATTCACAGGTTGAATTAAAGGAATGAGGGCCATGTCAAGAAAGAATTTTCTGTGGAATCAGTAGGGAGTTTTGTGTTTTAAAGTATAAGTAGTTTTTAAGTATGTTACAGAATGTACCCACAAATTACCTTTTTTATTTTTTTTTCCAAATTCAGAAAGCAAAAGGATTATTCTGAATTTAATATTTGTATTCCTATAATAAATTTCCATAATTATTTTTATTAGCAGCATGTTTTATACATAGCCTTTCTAACTGCTGTTAAGAACCTTGTTTATATAATAAAAAGATTTCTCTAAGTAACTTGACTATGAGTAATAATGGCTTGTTTTCCCATTACAGTGGTTTAAATAACCTTTTAAAATTCAGTTTCAAAAAGCTTTGCCGATTTATGTATAAGTTCTTATGATACCTAATGAGTTCTAAATATAAAGCAAACTTAAAAAAAGTTTTCATGTTATTTTTCTATTTACTTTTTGCCTTTATAAAACCCACCAGTAATAATGAACTCCAGAATTTGTTTTATAGAAAAGTTTTTTTTGAGGGTCTATCTATGAATATACCACCCCCTATTCTGCAAGCTCTTAAAATCTCATAACTGCTAGCCCTTATGTTAGAGCAACATTCATTTATATAAATGTATATATGCACACATATATGTGTAGCATGTATATATGTAAAAAGTGTCCCATTCAAAAGACAAATACTGTACAGAAAAATAACAACTCTTCAGGTCTAATACTTTCTTCATAAATGTTAATGTTTCAGCATTGTCACCTGAAACACCTCACGTATTAAAAAATGAGAATTTTAGAAGACAAAGCTGAAATAATGAATAAATGTAGCATGTCTGTAGTCATCATCTGTCAGCAAAAAGTACTTTGAAGTTTGACAGTGATTGAATTTTTAATATGCACTTAATTGAATAAGTTGTGTTAATGTGTCCAAAACATGTCTCAAAAAAAGGCAACAGGTATGATTATATCAAATTTGGTGATGATAAATATTTCCCACCACCTCGTTACAACTGGTATTATGTAAGCCTGGTTCCTCTGAAACTCATGGTTTTCACACAAGATAATGGCACGTAGGGTTGTTTACCTGAGATTTCTATAGAAATTTGGCATCAAAGTTGCTGGGGTAATTTGCTGTTTTTAAAGTAATTGTTTGGCATAATATAGTAATGAGAATGTGAATAAATTGCGAGTTTTAAATTATTTCTACAAAATGGTCGAAACCTGCTTCTGAGACACTGTCCATACTAAGAACCTTGCCCTTTCTCAAATATGGTGTTTTGCTTTACCGCTGTTTTAGTAGTTTCAGGTCATTATTGTATGGTCAAGTTCACCACGATTCCTGGGTTTATATTTGTTTTTACAACTTACTCCTCCATTTGCAAATTAAGTTTCATTTGTGAGCATGGTAATTACTACATCAACTAATGCTGTCTTGAGGCAAATCACAGTTTTCTCATGATGTCCAGTTGTTTCATACTGGAGCTGGAAATGCCGAGTTTTCCTTCCATCAGTAAAAATTCCATTGCTGATTAAGATACAGCATTAATTTAGATGACTTTTCCAGGTTTATTTGCTTCACACAGGGAGAACAATCTCACATATGGGCCAGTGCTGAATGCCAGTGGTTCCAAGCCTGAGCATGGCAGTGCTGTTCCATTGGTAGGGAATAGAGACTTGAACCACTGCTGTAATTGCGTGATTTGCTCTTTCACTGCACTGAATATATGCCCGATTCTTTTGCCCATAGTTATGTTTTCCTCTGTCAGTGGACAAAAGTGGTTCTGCTCCAAGAAAATTATTTTTCTCCAAGTTAGAGGAGGAAAACAAGGAGCAGAGCTATGATTCATTCCTCCAGGGGTTCATTAAAATGTATTTTATATTACTGTGACAGTTAAATATTCCTGTTTAGTTAGTGAAAGTGCATTCTGGCTATGGAAATGTTCAGGTAATAGAAATTTTCCTCTGAAAATCCTTGTTTAGTTTTGAGTATGAAATTCAAAGTCTTTTATTACAAACATAATGCCTCTGAAGTGCATTTCTTAGATCTCAGAACAAGGACACTGAAGAATGCAAAATGTCCTTTGTTTACGGGGCAAGAAGCAGGTGGTGATGGTGTGTGACCCTTCAGCCCAAACCTGGCCAGGACCCATATGCTGGCTACCATAAAGCAAGCAGAAAAAAACATACCCTACTTGTTATCTTAAGCTTGCTGTGAGGAGCTAGTTTTCAGAAGAAAACGTGAAATTAATACCCAAAGTAGGTTTTATGACTTCCCTCTAGCTTCTGAAATGTTTGCATATAGATGAGAGAGAGTGTGATATATGTTTTCAGCAGTCAGCTTCCTGTCACTCATAAATACTTTTTTTTTCCTGAGGGTATCCTCAATCAGTGTTTTTTGTTTGGATTTTTTTTTGTTTGTTTGTTTTATGGTTTGTTTGGTTTTGTTTTTTTAAAGTTTGTTTTGGATGCCTCAACAGGAATGTCAGGCTTTGTCAGAAAAATCTGATGCCTGTTGATGTCAGAGAGAAAAGCAGATTTTTCTGTAGATGGTCTAACAAGTCCATCAGATATTTTTAGATCCAGAGTTCCTATAGCTATTAGCCAAACCTGTTATAGCATGAACTAATGCAGTATGAAAAGAGCCATTAAATGGGGTCTTTGGTAGAGATGGATTTTATTTCTTGAAATGTAATTGGTTTTCCTGGTATCAACCATAGATGACAGTGCCAGTGCAAATTAGAGTTTGAATTTCCTTGATTGATATTGTGAGAAAATCAATGCTTAACCCTTTGTTTTGTTGTCAAAAATATTTTTCTAACACTCTGTAGATAAAAAAGTTAACTACACACTGATTTAGGTCCTGATGGTAATAGTATTCTCAAGAATATGTTACAGAATGAACTATCAAGTGAGTACAGCTCTTACATCAGTAGTCAATTTCCTGAGGAAAAAAAAATTCAGGTAATTCATATCATAGTATATTACAATCTTTGTTAAATTCTCTTGTTATCCTGTGCAAATAGTTGTCAAAGATTTTGTACTATGATTAAATCTGCTTTGAATCTAGGGTCTCTTTCAGGGGAAAAAAAAAAAAAATCAATTATATACCATACGTAAAGATACCTTGCCAGAAGCAATTTAATATCACCTTTGGGCTAATTCTAAGCTTGTAACATATTTTATACTCAGTGCAATTCTACTCAGACTGTTGCAACTTCTGGCTTGTTGCTGCTGGTGTTATTCCAGGAGTACAAGTGGAGAAAAGTTTCTCTTTTTTTTTCCTAACCTGGTACTACAGGATGAAGAACCATTAGCAACAAAATATTTTGGTGACCAGAAAGAGGAAAGGTATCAGTTGCTGAAAAAGACATTTTGTAGTTCATTTGTAGGCCTAATAAAGGTTTGGCTTAATGAAAAAATTAAAGGGCTCTGTAGCATGGTAGAGGCAAGGAGCAGGAGTTCTGGGCTAGGCACAAATGGATAGCATAGAAGAAAAGTGGAAGAGAAAAATGGAATTTCATAAGCAGTTTATACTGGGAAGTGTTGGGTAAGGAGCTGAAATAAGAAGCAAAATTCTGTGACATCTCAAATAAAGAAATAGGCAGCCTAACTATGAGGTTGGGAGGAGAATTTATTAACATTAGAACTGATTTCATATACCTGGATGGAGGCTTTGCCCTCAAGGGAACTAGAAGTTTCTGTATTAAGGTGTGCTTCAAGCAGAACAGATAGTGCCACTGGAAAAAGGTCATTCTTTCTGTTTTCCTCATGTCACTGAGTGGCAAAGCAAACAGTAAAATTAATATTCTGAGCCCAACAGTCTTTATTAAGCAGACTGTTATCACCTCTCTTTCCGTTGATCAGATGGCTTTTTCCTTAGCACAGTTCATCAGTGTTGAAAAATGGCAAGGTGATTTTGGACTCTTTTATTGTCTGTCTCTGACTTCATGGGCAACATGTTCAAACTTTAAGTGTGAAGAGAAATATTAGACAATTATGCCATCGCCATATCATACTTCCTACTAGAATGGGATTTATACCATATAGCAAAAAGCTTGTGAAGTAGTAAACTACTGTTACCACAAATTTCTATTATATTCTCATCTTCCTTCTCTTTGCATTGTACAAGTAAGAGCAAAGCCAGTAAGTAAAATGATTTGTTGCCTTCAGTTTGTGTATCATTATCTTTCACCTCCTTTTCAGTAATGACTAAGTTTGGGTTCTGTAGTAAACATTGCAGAAAATATACACTGTGGAGTTAGTTTTCCTCATAGCAGCCTGTGTGGTGCTGTGTCTGAGATTTGTGACTGAAGCAGTGTTGGCTTCTGCTAAGCAGTGCCTGCACAGCATCATGGCCACCTCTATTTCTTCCTCTGCCTCTCCTTGAACTCCTTACCTGAATTGACCAAAGAGACTCCAAACCATGCAGTAGAACTGGAGTAAGAACATCCAAGGCCATTGCTTAGAGTGTGCACATTGGTCTGTTGATGGGAGGTGGTCAGTGATTGCCTCTTGACACACTTGGGTTTTTCTTTGCCTTGAGATTTTTTTTTTCCTTTTCATTAATTCACTTGGAGCTTGGTTTGTTCATTTGTTTTTCTTCCTACTTACTAAACTTTATCTTAACTCACATTTCTTTATTGTTTTTATCCTTCCTTTTGCCTCCCCCATCCTTCTTGGAAAGTGTGAGCAAGCAACTGGAAGGAAGCTTAGGTGCTGTTTGGGGTCAGTGCACTACAGCATTCTTCAAACACTAGGTATAAAAGACGTTCACAGTGTCATAATCTGAAAAATCTGTCAATTTGTCTTTTCCTTGGAGAACCGTTGATCCCGCAATCATATTTAAGAAGAAAGCATATCTTTGGTTATTTGGTGGTGTCCTTCATCTTACTCGTTAAGGTGTCTAATGCATTTGCCTTGTATTATGGTCATTTGTTTGAATAAATGTCATCATTATACTGATTAATGTCCTGCCTTTCATAAAACCCATAATATTTCCTGTCTAAATTCTCAGTGTCCTATCTTCAGTGATGCAGAGCTACTATTCTTCATATTTAATACACTGAAAATCAGTTTGGAAAAAGGACTAGATGAATGGAACAAACTTTTAAGAGATTATTTTGTTCTTTCTAAGGAAATATTTTAATAAGGCTAAAATATTATTTGAGAATCTAGACAACTGGGCAACAGGGGTTTTCCTGTCATTCCATGGTGGAATCATTGTGGAACACTCACAAAACTCAGCGTAGCTTAGAAGATTTCACCAGACCTGAGAGAGAGTGAAGATTTAGGCATAGAGTGATGGATATGAGCTTGGTTCCTGTAGCTCTCTGTGATACTCTCTGCTGAGCATATCTGACAAGACTTAATGTGAGAGCCATGAAGTCTAATGTGTTTTCTCGGTCCAGCTCTCTGGCCATTCTACGCAATAGGCAGCTTTGGAGTTTAGTATCAGTAGGGCTGAAACTACCATAATCTAGCAAGGAGGAGAAAAAAAACAACTCCAAAGCTGTCTTTGAAATGCTTATAACAAAGGGGCTAAACTGTTACAAATATGAATTGTCAGATCATCTGGATGACATGATAGGTTATGACAGTTTCAGCGAAGAAAATTTTCCTTGATCAATTTGTTGTTTTCTGTGGAGGATAAGCTTTTAATGTTTTCTGTCTCTTCTCAAGGACTACTTCTGCTAAGGACTCAGCTTTGGGTCCTTTGTATCTCATGCCCTGCTTTCCAGTGTCCAAATATATAAATTAAGAGCTTTAGATGGCATCTGAAATGTTTTATGTTTGGTGGATCCTTACCGATCTCAGGTTCTCTGTAATTCTTTGTTCTCAGCCAGTCCTTTGATCTTTTGTTTGCTTTTGTAGCACCCTGGGAGAACTGGGTCCCATGACTTGCAGACGACAGCAGCAAATGGTTTTCTTGCTTCAGGGAATTGCTGCTAACTGTTTCTCCTGGGTCAGCTGTTCAGTCAGTTAGCTCAGACACAGGCTGCTTTCAGCATCTTCTCTTTTCTGGGCTCAGCTCCAGCGGTGCTGAGCTCCTTCTGCCAGTGCTTTGTCAGCCCAGACTAGAAATTACATTGCAAAGGTGTCAGTCAGATTTCATGTGGCAGCTCTTGCTCCTCCTCTTCTCTCTTGGCTCAGTGTACCGGTGGAGGTGCTGTCAGCACTACTTAAAGTCCTGTATGGTAAACTCCTACCTAAAGCTGTCCTCTATCGGTCAGACAGGAGAGAGACACCCATTCCCTCCCCTTTTGGAATGATTCTCTGCTGCTGTCTTTGAAAGCTGCTTCTCATTCTCCATCTGGCTGTGGGCTACAACCTCTGTGACTAATATCGTGCTTTGCTGGTGTTCCTACTGTTGTTTTAAGGTTGATGGTTCTTGTACTACAGTGTTTTTTGTTTCTTTCCTCAAATTGCTTCTCCATAATGCGCTTCTCCTATAATGTGTGTCTACATTTTTCTGATGAAATTGGAACTGTTTCAGAAAAAGATATATGATGAAATGATGGAATCATTTCACTTATTGTGATGATAGCTACTTTTTTTTTTTCTTTCATGAAAAGCCCTTGGTATTATCTCCAATCCAGAATATGGTTTCATAAATACTGCTGACTGTAGTTTTTTCTGAGGGTAATAAATTTTCGCCCTATTTATTGAAAGATACAGAGGGTTATCCTTGTTCACTTCCTTAAGTGTGGTTAAGATAAATTCTAGATCATATTGTTTTAAGGAAGCAAGAATTGCTTGAAATTTCAAAACTTTGGAGTCTGTAAATTAATAGTCCTATGATGGATTTCTTTTCCTGGGTGGACAACATGTTAGTGCCTTTGTGAATGGCCCTTAACTTGTGCCACTTACTTATACCTGCTACTTGTTTTGTAGATAATTATTAGTGAGAGTGTATAAGTATGTAGTATTTTCCTCAGATTAAACACCTTTGAATTTTTTTTTTTTTTTTGGTTAACTAATATCTTTGCTATTGTAGTTTGCAAATCCAACATGTCATTTCTTTGCATCTTACATTGAGTTTTGTCTCATAAAAATGAGTTGGCTAAGTGCAGATATTAAGCAATTCTTCAAAATAACATAAATAATTACTACTGCATATGGGAATAATTTAGAGATGTTCATACATGAAATAGTGTTTTTCATAAAAGTATGTCATTAATAAATAATTGCACTAATGGCAAGTACGTATGAAAAATATCAATTATGGTCAGTGTTATTTCAGTATGCTGTGTTTGTGCAAGTGTCAGAAGTGCATTGCAAATGCTGATTAATCTAGGAAATAAACTGATAGAAAAGCACAAAGGTGAATGTCATTGCAAGAGTATTTATGGGAGCTTTTGATTGAATCTTGCCTGCCAAGTGCTGCAGGTGAAGTCAGAGTAGCTTCCACCTGTAAATTTCTAGGGATGTTTAATGAATACATCAGTGTTTTAGTCACTGGAGGTTCAATAGATTTCATGAAGTGTGGTAATCTGTTCTTCTTTATAAAGAAGAGCTTTTAGATGTCTCTGTCTTGTATGCCTTGCAAAACAGTTATTGAAAGGGATGCTTTTTAAAGAACTGCAAGATATTCACGGCTGTTTTTTTAAATATATTTTTAATGTCATAGACTTTTTGTCTACACTTATATTTTATTTTCCTTCTTGTGGATAGTTAAAATATCAGATTCAGCAAATTATGTTTTTCAAAGTGCAACAGCTTATTTTAGCCACTATACAGTTAGATTCATCATGCAATATGTGCTCCTCTATGCTACAAATAATATTTGTAAATAGAAAACATTCCTCAACCTGCTGACACTGTAAGTGGTATAGCTGGCTTCAGCTTCTAGTGAATCTGATTTTTGTCAGGCAACAGTAAAGGAATAGCCCTTTGTCTCCTGTTCTAACCATTTTATTCCCTGTGCATATCTGATGGACATATACAGACAGGCTGACAACAGGTTTGTTATCTCCAGGCCAGCAGAAAAATTAAATAATACAAGTAGGAGTCTAAAGAGGAGTGAGTATACAATAACAAACTGACAAACCCTTACAAAGCAGCTGAAGGAAAAGGAGAGCTGTTTGATAATCCTTGGCTTTGTTGGCTTACTTTTTCCTTTTTTTCTTGATAGAGCAAATATTTAAATTAAAAATCATTATAAAGTGCTGTGTACTTTTGGAACAAGTGTACTTTTTCTTTTGTCTGTATTATGTGCTACTTGGAAAAAGTCTTGAGGTTTATTCATGCATGTCTTGATTTTTAACCTCTGGGCTAGTTGTGCAGTCAAGGAAGTGCAGCCAACAAAAAGGGTGGGGGTGGGGAGGAGAGGGTGTGCTTATATTTAACAGCTCTTAATCCTGGAACTAGCAATTTTTATCTAGTCTAAGGGTGCACCTGTGTTGATCTTTTCAAGGAGGTGCTTTTTCTGCCTCCTAACTTGTCACTGAGTACAAGTTACAGTGCCCTGGGTAAGGGAACGTTGCTCCTTGCAACACTAATACTTTTGACTCCGTCATATTCTATAGGAGTCTGTGCACACGGTTTCTGGTCATTCTGGGGCTGTTCCTTAAAGCTCCCAAGTGATGTCAACCTTTTTACTACAGCAAAAAAAACTGTGAAGGTTTATCTCAGGAAAAAAAAAAACCCTCACATTATTTTTAGTTGAACTGGAACACTACCCTTCCCTCCCCTTTGCTTTTAAACTTTTGGGAAATTTTTTTGTTTATTTCTTTGTTTGGTTTTTATAATTAGGAATAAAAATTACTTTAGGAAAAAACAACTTGCATGGGATGAAAACGATTTCCACTTTTTCCAAAACTGTATTTCTGTGCAACTGAAAATTTTTATTTTTAGCACAAGATTGTATATTTTTTTTTGTTTTGTTTTTTTTTAGTTTTCATTATGTGAAGCCATAAAAATGAGTTGCACAGGAACTAAAATTAAAGAAAATGTTTCTAAAGAACTCTGAGTGAAGTAATTGAAATAAAACACTTGTACTTTTTTAACAGGCTATTTTTTTTTTAAATGAACAGAAAAAGAGAGTATTTATTCTTTCTGAAATAATTCTTCCTGCTGATGAGCACACCTTGGATGTGTTGGTGCAGTTCTGTTTCCAGTGTAAGACTACCTCTTTCCCCTATCAAAGAGGTGATGGTGGTCAGTCATTTACTTGTCCCCCAGCAAATGTAGACATTGTTCTTACTAATCTGTCCTTGGAGCTTCATACTTACTTGTGGTGTTTATTGCATAGTTTTATTATATTATTTCTTAGCAATATAATAGCATTTTTTAAAATAATAGTTGGTTGAATCACTCCTACAGGAAATATCTATGGAGTTAAAATAGCCACCTGTTTCCTGAGTTTTGCCCAGTTTCTACTCAGCATTCCTCTTTCAGGCAGAGGAGGGGAAAAAATGAAAAAATCTAAGATAGTGCATGAAAATCTATCTAATAATTTCAATAAAGAAATGACAGATTAGTACCAGAGCTGAACTAGTGTCTGTTGCTTTTGATAATTTTGTAGTAGCAGCCACCTAACTAACCCAGTGTGTGCTGGCTGTGGTGGGTTTTAGGCTTAACACACTGGTCAGATGAAAACTCACTTAGAAAATATGAAACTCACCATCACTTACACTTGTACTCATTATTTTTACACAATTTGTTAGAAGTTTCAAGAATATGATGACCTGTGTTCAGTAAGTTAATTTGTACAGTGTGTCCAAACCGCTGCAATAACACATGGAAAAGGTCACATTTGGGTGATTGGTGATCTTTTGATACTGCCCTGACTTCCTCTGATAAAAGCTGAAGACATTGTCAGGAAACTAAGTAAAAACTGTCTGAAAATTTATCTCATATTGTTCTGACCTCTGTTTGCTACCCTTCTCACCTCTGTCCTCTGAAGAAGAACAAAGAGAAGACTTTAAGCCTCTTTTGAGTCAGATTCACCTTCTCATCAGTGTAGGTGGGGGGACAGCTGTTTGAGCATGAAGGGAGCTTCCAGACCTAGTTTGCGCTAACCCAAGTCAAAGATTTCATTAAAGGTGGGTTTTTTTTCCCTCTTATTTGTTTTGTCACTATTGAATCTGGATGCTATTGAGTCTTTTATTTTAATTTTAATCCATTTACCAAATAGCCTCAGCTGTATTCACCCTAATTTTTTTATCTTTCCTTTTGTTCTTTTCCCCTTTGCTTGCGTTCATCTCTTGCTTTGCTTTGTATCAATCCTCTGCTGTTTTTCACTCCTTTTTTTCTCAGAAATACCTATTTCATTATTCCATTCATACATTCTGCTCCTTCCTTCTAAAGCCATGCATGTAGTTTGTGCTGAGCCTACACAACTTTCTTGCTGACTTGGTTCTCTTGTCCAGCAGCAGAACAGTACTCTGGACAAGGACTCTGTGGGCCAGTGTTTGCAGTAAGACCTGTAACTATAGTGAGATCCTTAACCCCCTGCTGTTGTGCACATGGAAGTGAGCAACCAAATTCCAGTGTACAGTCTGGCCCTTTGTTACTGCTCTAAAGACAATTAATAAGTCACAGTGTAGTTGAACTAGCAGCTCAAGCTGCATGCATGCTTGTTTTTTATGGTTTTAATGGGTCAATTTTCAGTAGTACAGAGACTATGCAACAGACAGTTTTGTAAGTTCTCTCTTCTTTCCTGTGAATTGTTATTGAATGGTAGAGCCCCTAGTCTTAAAAAAAAAAAAAAAAAAAAAAAAAGTCGTCTTATTCTTCTTGNAAAAAAAAAAAAAAAAAGGTTTTATTCAACACCAAAAATATGTTTGGGGAAACAGCCATATCACCTACCCATGAAAGACAATTTTAATAGATTGTATAATAAATTAATAGAGGAAGAGACAAGTTCTTCTGAAGAGTAAGTCAGAGAGGAAGCCCAGCCTAACACTTCCTCTGCTTTTCCACTAATTAAGACCTTTTTTTTTTTTCTATTTTAGAAGTCAGGCGTCTAAATGAGGTGAGAAAGTCTGAGCAACATAAAGACATAACATTTCCATTTTCCCATCCTTCCATACTGCTCTCCTGAAAGGTCCCAAGCCTAGCACCTCACTCCACATCAGCCAGAGCTGTGCTAGATGGGGTTGTGTAAAGAGCAGGACGAGGGTGAAGCAGAACCGTGAAGACACGGGAGGTGCACTCAGTGCTGACGGCCTTGTAATGCAAAAAGCACTGGTCCCTTCCCACGGCAGAGCTGGGAGCCTGGCTTTACACCCACCAGGGCAGGTTCCTAATCTGCAAAAAAAAAAGTCCAGGCAGATTCATCTTGCATTGATTTCTGGAGTCAGGAGACTTTTCTGTCAAGTTCCAATATATTCAAGGTGCTTAATCAATATCAGTGTTGAGATGCCACCCATAACCATTTGCAGGGATATTTTTCTTTGATTTTCTGACTTACTCATACATGTGTCTTAAGAGACTAAAAAATGGGAAGACTACATGTGTAGATGTTTTTGATGAATAGGATCTTTAGTTGAAATTTAATAACCTCAAATGTAAGATATTGATCTTGTTGCTGTTCAAAATCCTTTGAAACTTTTTTGGTTTTGTTTGTATTTTTAGTTGCAATTACATGGAAAGACAAACAATGTTAGCACCTGTAATCTAATGGTGCATGATGCAATATACAGTTTGCAGCCATGAAAGTCAGGAACTTGAACGTTATTTGTTAGAGAAAGAGAGAACATGCTAGAAGGGTGTATTTTTAGAGAGAAATGGAGCAAAAGGTAGAGAATTCATGACATATTCATTACCATACACCTCATAAGTGGCTATGTAAATCAAGTACATTGAGGAATTTTAGTAAAGGCATTGACAACAGTAAAAAATACTTGACTAGTCTGTGTTATGTATACTATGGAAGGATTTGATGGTGAGCGTAACATCCTGTAAAACTGCTAATAAAAGGCACTGTTAAACCATGTTGTGTCTCACTGTTACTGTTAGTCTTGATGTGGAATGGGCAGTCTGGTCTCTGTCTCTGAGGTATTCTGGCTAGATCAAGTCAGCATTTGAAACACTGGAGAGTACACTCTGTGGTGAAAGTGTAAGAGTTTTTACGGTTACAGTAGGGAAAGTAGGCAAATTTTGTTGGTTTGTGTTTGTTATTTACTACATCATGGAATGTAACTGTTTCAGACCTCTGCATGCTCTGGAGCTTTCCTGGCTAAGTTTTACCATGTTTCTATGAACAGAAATGCTCCATTACCAATATCCAAAATGGCTTGGGAGCACCCCTTTGAATTTTAGTGTCCTGAGGAATAGTTTAATGGTAAAAGCAGTGCAAGACTGTTCTAGTTTCATGGGTTTTCAGATTGCCAAACTCTTGGGTTTGGGATGCCTTAGTGTTTGCTTTGTACTGTAAATCAGTCAACACAAACTAGTTTACAGTATAATGTAAAATGAATAAGCAATTAAAAAATTCTGAGTATGGGGAACATATTTACAATTTTATGGAGCTAATACCATTTTTATCTCTTTTTAGTCTACTAAAACTGTGTTTAATCTGTCTAATAACCTGTCTGTACTGCAAGAGGAAAGGTTTCCTATAAAAATTCTTAATTTTGCAACCAGAGGGGAGAAAAATCCATTTGTATGTAGCCAGACTTGAGGTTTTGTGCCTATTCAAATCTTAATGCCATCAAAAACAATATGTTTAATTCCTAATATAATTCAGGGATGGCTTTAGGTTTGTTTTTTTTTTTCCTCTAAGTGTTCACAAATCAGGACAGTTAATAAATATTAGAAGGACTGTAAGTGTATAGTGAGATAAAGTATTCTTTTTCTACTGTGGTCAAAAGTCCTATTTGTCTTTCAATTTACCCAGCATATCATTTATAATGAAATACTCAAGCTGAAGTTTAGAAGTGCAGACTTGAAGATGAGCTCATTGCATGTAAAATTAGTGATCCTTCATGGAGCTGAGGATGGAGTAACTTAGGATGGAAGAGTCCTCTGGAGATCACGGGATCAACATCCTGGGCAAAGCAGTCACAATTTGGAAGTTAGGTGGGCCTTCATTGAACAATTTGTGAGTGTGCCCAGAAAACAGAAATTCCTGAATCTCTGATATCCTGTCCCAGTGTTTGATGATCCTTGTGGAGAAAGTTTTTCATCTGCTGGAAGAACAGACCTGATAATGACGTTTCTGCAGTGGAGATTACCTGGAGTACCTAGCTTCTTGCTCTTCAGAGAATTCCACAATAGCATATTTGTACAGTTTATTAAAGAAAATCAGGCCATAGATGCCAGCAGGGATGGTTCTAATGCTCTTAGCCAGTGAGCATCTTCCTAGTCCTGGGTGTTATAGTGCCAGGCTTGAAGCTGGTATGTCTGCAGTCACACTTTTAGTGCCAGAGATAAATAATGCTAAAATTTTTAAAAGGGTTATAAAACTGAGGTGAAGATGAATAGATGTCAGTGTTTTTTGCTGAGCCACAGCACAGCCTAGATATTTTACCATGCTCTGCTGACTGCCCACTGGCTATATTTTTATAGCCCTCTCAGCCTTTGAAACAATAAGAGTGGAAACTCTGAGCTAACCCCACTTTATTAACCCACTTTTATTTCCTGGGTTGGTTTTGTTTAGGTTTGTTTTTGGTTTTAAATGGTAATTTCATGTTCCTTTTTTTCATGTCTACAAACTGATTTAATATAAGATTTTTGCCTCAACCTCCAAATTATATTGCATTATAACAGGAACGTAACCAGAATCACAAACAGTTTCAGTTGGGATAGACCTCTGGAGTCATCTGGTCTAAACCAGAATATATTCAGTTGTTCAGTTGTTGTCAGAGGTACACAAAATTTTACACTAAAAATATGTTTGTGTGTTTTTCTTTTGCATTTAAAAGAATCATTTAGACTACCTAAAATAAAATTAAATTATCAGTTGCTATAACACAAAAATCCTTTGACCAAGTTCATGCAGTCGGGTTAATGGAATGAGCAAAGCTCTGAATCTGGGTATCTGTTGAAGTCTTCTATAATCATGGTTCTGTTAATAGTTCTGAAGGTCGCTCTTAAGCTCAAATGGATAGGATGACTATTAATCTATTTTAACTAAGTCTGTCATTATATATATAACATTATATGACACAGAGCTTTTAACCATAAGGGGGAGGTATGGTTTTTGGGGGGGTTTTGTTGTTATTTTAGATAACTGGTTTTAATTCACAAGGACAAAATAGAAGGAACTCTCTCAGAAAAGCTCTCAGTTTAGTTTTCTAATTTTGTCTCATTTCTATAGCTGAGGTGAAAATTCCTCAGTAAGAAAGGTGGGGTTTTTTGTGGTTTTGTTTGTTTTTTTTTTTTTTTTTTTTTTTTTTTTTGCTATGTGCACTCTGAATATAGATGTAACTTGTATTCATAGAGTACAGAAGCTGCAGGCAGAGTAACTCCAAAAGGCACATTATACTGATGTGGCTGCAGATGGCAACTTTGGAAAGCCTGGGGGCATGGAAGAATATAGAATCTAACCTGAAATGCACTTATTCAGGTCCTTGTTACAGGGGTTCTGCAACCTGTTTGTAGTCAGTGTTGCTGCTGTCACTTGCTTGGGAGAGCAGAGGATTGCCAGAGGTGAAGGAAGCTCATGCCCTTGCTCTCACAGTGAGCCAGGGCAGCCAGCAGTGCAGCTCCGGTTCTCCTGGCTGCTCTGTGCAGTAATTGGGAAGAAAAAAACAGTGTGCCCACTCCCAGGAGTCTCACTGACAAATTCCAGTGACATCTCACTGGTCAGGGATTTTCAGCTTTGACTCTTTATTAATAAATGCCTTTCCAGTGGCGATGAGGAAGGAATGATTAATGTAGCCGCCTGGATTTCAGGTGTAGGTCAGCTGCCATGGGGTTGCAGTTCTTTGCAGACTCAGAGTTACTGTGTTGCAAGGTAGGAAAAATTCTCAACAGGATCGTGTCCTTAACCTGCCTTACTGGCTTCGTGTTATTTCACTCATCGTTCCTTTTTTGGGAAGGTGTGCTTATAAGCCTTAGTGGTTTCAAGCAACACTGCTAAACTCCTGCTATTTTAACTTAGGTGTGTATACATATATGTATATATGTATGAAAATAAGTGCCATAAAGTGATCAGGATGCAAATCTATTTGGTATCTTATTTCTTTGATAAAATTCTGAAGTTTTTCTTCCATTGTTTATAAGTAAAGGCTTGCTAATAAATTTTGTGGGCTTTTCTTGTCTTCATAATAGACTTAGGGTGAAGTATTTTAAGGTGTGTTGTCTGGAGCTGTTAATTTCTGCTCAATATGTGGATAATGAAAGGACAGTCAAATTTTGCAAAATTTTATGTGACTTTCCACATATGTATGCTTCCTTCACTTTTGATCTTTCCCCCTGTGCCCCCCCCCCGTATCAATGGCTCTTATTTATCTTTCCTAGTTTTAATTTCTTGAAGTGTTTTGTCACAGAGGTAGTCATAGAAATATTACAGCAGGAAATAATGCATACACATTACACCACCTATGCCTGAATACATTTTAAAAGTTGTGATTCTTTTTAGCAGTTAAGTATTTGATAGTATGTAATGTACATATTGCATGTTTTCCAACACCTTTTTTGCATAATATTCTTTCTCTGCTCTCTTCTGTAGTTACACTATCAAAAAAAAAAAAAAAAAAAAAAAAAAAAAATTGTGGAGAATTTAAAA
>VXBX01004732.1:1048909-1069795 GCA_013400415.1 Scytalopus superciliaris | reverse complement strand
TAGTTTGAAAACATAATATCCCTTTAGTCTGGTTCTCCTTGTATTGGCCCATTTTTCATCTTCACTTTTATTTATTGTAAATGTGGATAGGACTGCTGATGGTGTAATAGTCAGGAGTTAGACTAGATGAAGGGTGTTTGGGGTAGGTAGTTGGAATGAGACTTGGTTATGTATTTATTTCTCTCACGGTGTTGTGGCATTTCATGACAACACAGGCACTGCCATATTGAGTCAACCCATGGGTTTCTTTAGTCTCATGTCCTGCCCTTGGCAGTGGCAAGCAGGTTAACAAGTGGCCAAAAATACAGCTCATTTAAGAGTTTGCATTTTTGGGATGGAGAAAATGTTATTAATAATAGTTCATGCTGTACTTGGGGCAGAGGGATTCTATTTATACCCTGAAGCATGAGATTTAATTACTCTTACATCATTGTCTTTGCTTACAAAGCTGCCACTGTTGTTTATCATCAGAAAATTATCCAACCCTTTTAAAAAACAACTTTAATATTTGTCTCGACGAACTTTCACAGCAGTAACTCCATAAATTAATTAAACACTGCCCTGGAAATTGGCTCCTTTTTGCAGCTGAAAGTTTAGCACGATTTTATAGAAGCAGATTTTTCACACTCAGGGAATAGAGTTCAAAAGAAATTGGATAGTTTCACTGTGCCCTTCATTATTTTATTATACTTTATTCCCAGTTGATAAATTAATTGACTTATTTGATTTATTAAGTGGACTTCATCCTCCCATACCCACCCAGACCCTTACCTTCTTTTTGGACCACTTCAGTCTGAAGTTAAATACACAAATAGCCTATAAATTATATTAATCTTGTGATCTGCCCTGATTTGCTGTATTACTGATACTATGTTTATGATCTGTCAAAAGTATGTTCTTTTAAAGCTAAAACTTTTAAATTAACCTTCAATCAAATTTAGCAAATTCACTGAGTTATTTAGCATCAGCTTAAGTATCTACTGTCTGCAGATGCTGGAAGGTTCCACTTGTGTGCTATTTTTGTTTGGTTTCCTCCTGTTAGCATTAATTTCTGTTTATGAGACAGGGTGTACGTTATATCTGACAGGTATTCAGCGTTCCCGATAATAACTGTAATGCATGTTATGTAATATTTTCAGATTAAAGATGTGAGGAGATGCTTTTTATGAGAGTGATGTATATATAGTTAAGTGCAGTGAAGGAATCTGGGTGCTGAGTAGTTCCACAAAGTGAACTGAGTCTACTGAATCCACAACAATGCAAAGAAATTAGTTTCAGCTATATCATCTCCTTCATCAGACTCTCCCTGTAGTTTAAAGTGTACTGGAATAAAGGAGGAAGGGGGAGAACAAGTGTTTGTGGTTGCACAGAGGAGAGGAACATTCACTCTAGATTTATGGCCTATTTTAACTTAGGGGTCCTGGTTTAAAAAAACTTATTGTTAAAAAAAGGTATGATGTCAAGATGATTATCTTCGGCTATTTAATTCTCTTCATTACTATTATACTTTTATGTCCTTAATGTCTTCTCCAGTGCTTTGAGCTTCATGTTTTTAAATTACCTGGGATTATTGTTAATACAATTTTTCATGGACTTTTGATGACTGTGCACTCAGTGTGGCATTAAGCTTGAAGAGGACCTTCATCTGTCTTTCTTACCTAGAATTATATCTGTATAAAAACTCCTGTGTTCCTCAGGAGTGGGTGCTTCACAAACCCTTCTAAAAATCTAGAATACCAAATACTTTTCTAGACTTGAATGAACAATGCAGCTTCTAGAAATTTAATTCCCTGATAAAGCTACATACTGCTTCTCAATACATCTCTGAATTTTAGGGTGAAAGCATGAAATGGCATGAAACAGTTTTGGGAGTAAAATCATGGCATTGACAGCCAGTGATCACTTTCCTGGCCATCTTAGGGCTGCTTGCTCTGCTTCTCAAGATTACATTATAGTATTTTTTTCTTACTGGGTTAACTTCATGAGGTAGCTGTTGGCTGTGACAATATTGGTTGCATATTGATCCCTGGTTCTTATTGTATGAGTCATTGCTTTGTCTAGGTAGCAAGTCTTTGAAGAAATTGGTTTTACTTGTCATGACTAGTCTCTCTGAAAAAATTTCTTGGTTTATTTATTTTATCCGTAGTTTACAATGTACAATAATCATCCATCTTAGCTGATAAGTATATAATAATATGTACAGGTGACTACTGGTAATTGCTGTATTACAGGATGCTGAAAAAGGCAATTTCATGTAGGCAAGGTTGATATCAGATTATACAGATTATTCTAGGGCTATTTCCTTTTTCCCATTTATTTTTCCTAAATCACTGTTATTTTTCTTTCAGTAATCTACTGGTATAATTATTGCTTGATTCATAGCCTACTAAAGTCAATAGAAACATCTCTCTCATATTCAGTGGATGTTAGATTTTTTTTTTAGCCTGGATGGCTTCTTACATGCATGTCTTTTCCTTGAAATACTTTTTGTTTATGCAGCATGGGCCAAAACTTTTGCCTTCTCTCCCTCTCTTTGAATGTCAGATAACAGTTCTGATTGAAAGCCTTAGAAAATAAATTGAAAGACTATTTTTGTGGGGGTTTTTTTGTTGTTTTTTTTTTTCTCCTTAGAAGACAAAGCAAAAAGGAACAGAATACTTCTGTCATTAAAGGAAACAAAATGTCTAAATCTTAGAAGAAAAACATGTTAACTAAAAATGTTAATTTTAAACAAATAAGTGTATATATTCATATAGTTCATTGTAGAGGGATTTGTTTGTCTCCCACAGATTTTCTAATTGACTGTCATTGAGACATACTTTACCTGTATATTTCAACTTATGTACAGGGATACTTGGTAGTGAAAACATCTTTGGAACTATTTATCATATGATGAAATATGGAAAGTCATGCAATGTTGCCTATGTGCAAATGATACTTCTGTTCCTAGTTCCTGTATTTGAAATGCAGAATAAAAAAAAATATTGAGTCTATATGGGTTCAGCACTTGTATGTTTGCAGTAAGTTGTTTTAGAGCCCACATGTTTATACTTGTGTTACTTTCTGTTTGACAGCTTCTCACAGATATGATACCAATATTTTGCACTGAATAACATTTTTTTTTTTTGATATTATTTTTGTTTCTTTGAAGATAATCTAATTTGAAATCATAGTTTTAAACAGTGTTCATCTTAGAGTACTTGGTTCTCAGTATTGCTTGGTAAACAACGTGCTGTCTGTAGCAGCTGTTTTGTTTTTCTTCTTGAAAGTATTCTTATGACTTGAACTTGTCAAAATAATGATTAACCAAAGAAAATACTGTGGTAATCTTTCTTTCTGTATACGTACTTCTATTGTGCGTGAAAGCAGACAGAGAAGGAAGATGGAATAAAATAGTCTTCTAATGTTTATGTAAGTTTCAGAAATTGTACTGTGAAGATCATCTCTTCAATGTTATTCTTTTCATCCTAGAGCTACTTTTGTTCTTGCTGGGAATCAGTACTGAAATAACTGCATATATAAGAATACGTTTTACTGTTAATGTGCTAGCTGACAGTTTAACTAAGTATTTATGTGGTTCTGCAGGGAGGTTATGCAGTCCCCTGGTTCTGGCATGAGTGAGCTGACAGCAGAACCAAAGGTGGGTATTTTCAAGCTCGCTTGTACACTGCCACAGAGCACTGTGGCTGCTGCAGCACAGGCCAGACTTCATAGTGAAATGAGAGGAGAAATGAGAAATATTTATATTTCACATGTTAGCAGGCAGTGTGCCATAGTGCTGTGTCTGTTGTGATCCATTCTCTGACTTCAGAATTATGCCATCAAACCTGGTTTAGGCGTTCTTACAGGTTTTGTTTATCTTTTCTCTGAGGCAGACTTGATGCATATATTCGGAATGCTAATGTTTGTTGTTCACCTTATTATTATTTGCCTGTTCACAGAACACTAATTACCAGTTCAACCAAGATGAGAATTGAAAGCTAAATTACATGTACAAGAGAACATGTTTAAAAGACTAGTTTTAGCTGGAAAGATTACTGGTTAGCTAGTTAACTGGAAAGATATAAGGTTGCTGGGATTGGCCCAAACAACACAGTCTTATTCCCTTCCCTTACAAAGCAGAAAAAAACCCCAAATAAAACCCCCTAACTGTTAGCTTCTGGTATATGCAGAACAAGTGATGGCACTACAGTATTTGTTTTGCATATTTCCTTTTTATATATACAATTTGACCATGTGTTTTACAAAGTTCAGCGTTATAATTCTGTTAATAAATTATCCATTCTAGCTAAACTTGCAGTCAGACACTATTTTCACTTTGCCAGTTTTAATGGCTTTAATCATTTGATAGTCTGGTTTTGCCCTTTCCATGCTTTCCCAATTGTAATGAAATTTAAGCATTATATGCTTAAATTATAATATTGTAGAAACCACAAGAGAATTTGCAGAAGGAAATCATTGAATATGGATAGAAATATCAGAAGATAGCACTGTGTAATTAAATCCTTTTTTAATGCTAAAACTTTTTTTTTTTTTCATTCAAATGTTATACTGGTCTGGTGTCAAGATAGCATTCATTTTATTTTAAAAATAATGCAGCAATGGGGGGGTTACCTTTTGCCATGGTAAAAGCATAACAAAACATTTCTGAAACACAACTAGACAAAATAATGTTGTAAAAGTTTATTTTTTGGCACTCTTGCATCTCATCAATCCCAATTATTGTTTTCCTGTATTTAAATAATTCTAACATACAGGTTCTTTGCCACTGTTTAGTTGTAAATCTAATAATATGATTGAAACTGCTCACTAATCTTCTGTCTCAAGCTTTTCTTCATTTCTGATTCATTGTGTCTATTATTAAACCCAGCTGTTGATGCTTTTGAACAAACTGATTTCTGAATTAACTCTGCATTGTGTTCTATAATAACGCTACTTCTGAATTATCATGGGCTGCTCCCAATTTACTTTTAGATAATTAAAGGCTGTCTTTATTTCTATCCAAGTTGCCTGTTTTATTTCCCAGAACACAAGGATGTGATTTCATTCACACTGCTCTAGGGGTCTGAAGTTGATAATCATTTTTCTACATCTGCCCTCATCAGTGTCATCTTCCAATATATGATGCTCCAGCATTATTCCTTGGCTTTACTCATTAGCATTCAGGGTGTTGGTGCTATGTTGTGCTAGTCTGCCACAAGCCATTCCCTACTGTTTTCCTTAGAAGTCTGTAGAGGAGCTGTGGAGTAGCCTTGAATCCTAGTACATTCCTCTTCTTTTTATTACCATTTGTTCACGTAAACTCTTCTTTCCATTTCAAAATTAGTGATACCTTAAGATCATGCATTCTTTAAATATTGAAATAGATTGTATATGAATTGATAGGAGCATCATTGGGATCATTGTAGTGTATCTCATGTATGGTGCATATAGTAATTACTAAGTTAAATTTAAGGACTTCAAAAGTAAGACCTTAATGTAAAATGCTTTGGATAACTTATTCATGTGTTTCTGATCTCTGCAAAGCAAGTTAATATATTTGGGTTATTTTTTAAAATATCAGCAAATCCGACCAAACACACAAAGAAAAGCCCAACCAAGTTCGACTTGAAATAAAAATACTGACCTTTGGTGTCTTTCAATATGGGGTCATACGTAATATTTAATTTCCTTCTTGCATCAGCTCATGTCATTGCTAAATACAACAGGAAGACTTTCTTACAAAGTGAGAAAAGGAAAAAAAAAAAAAACAAGCATGGAAAAAGTAAGGGATTTACATGACACTTAAAAAGAATTATCTTGTTTATCCCCACTAAGGTTCATAAGAAAAGGGCATTTTAGGTTCTTAATAGTCCTTTTTAAATTAGTATTGACCTCAATTTATGAGGGTTGTATTTATTTCCCCTTGGCAAGAACAAGAATTTTAATCTGATCCTACTACTTCTTTTCTTTGCCGACATGAAGTTCCTGTGACTTCTACATTATGAACTGTTTTCCTCTGTTGAGGGACTTGTGTGGTACTTTGCAGTGCAGTAGTAAACCTGAGCAATGGTCATGGCAAAGAATGATCCTCACTTTACTGATAAATAGAATTAATATAACAGGGTGAGAGTTTGATGTACAGGGTGTGTATTTATTTGCTTCAAGATGTAGGGGCAAGTTCTTCCATGCTGGTGTTGCCTTAACAGAGTAACTGCTTTTACCTACTTGATTTTAAAGGTTGGACTGGATGATTCTCAAATGTCTTTTCCAGCCAAAACGATTGTTGATCTCACATGTATAAGCAAGTTCAATCTCTGCACTACTGCCAATGGGCTAGGCTTCTATTTACTTTATTACCTGTATGTGTGGGACCTTTCTCTGTCATTCCTCAAGAGGCAGCACTGCTGAGATGCTGTGTAAAATTTTCAGATAAGTGCTGAGGCACTCTAACAAAAACACGCGTCTTATTTATGATGTGTCAAATTACTGTTCTGAGAGTAGACCTTTTAGATTGCATTCAGCCTTTAATTTGACTGAATTTAAATAGCATAAAACGCCTTTTAGTTGGAACTTGGCTTGCATATTACATCTCTCATTTCAATGAAAAACATTCAGATGCAAATACAGTTTGTTTGGACTGAGTACAAATGCCACTATCATGACTGATGAAGGCTTTTGATCACACATCTACAAACTGAAACCTTAAAAAGGAAGAGGCTATTTGGACTGGCATCTGCAGTGCCATGAATTATTTAGTTCCCATTATTCATAAATCTCTTTGAAGAGAAGGCTTATGAGATTTTTAAGGAGGAGTAGTCATAGTTGTGTTGCCAGTTTCTATTTATCCCGTGACTGACTGCTTGTGCAAACTTCTAATCTGCAAGAATTGTGCTGAATAGGAAATGGGTGCATGTACAAATCTCAGGAATGGTCCTGAAAGGTTTCTTTGGTTTCTTAGGATAAGAATGCAGAAGCTCTGTTGTTACTCTCTGTTTTGGCAGCCTCCAAGAGGTGTGCAAGGCAAGAACATGTCGATATAATTCGGTGTGCTCCACAGTTAGTTGCTAGGGACCTGGTTGGTTCTTGCAGGGCACATGTTCACAGCTGGAGCTTGTTCTGTGCTGATTCACTGAACTGCAAATCTCTTTTTGGGCTGTGTAGTGAGAGCCAAACAAAAATAGCAACGCTGCCCTCCTTTTTGCTTTCTTTCACTCAGTATCTTTTATAGTACAATGACTGTGCTACAAACAGGTGGCATTTCAAAATACTCCTTCTATTTTCAGCAATGATTGAAGCTAAACACTATGTATAAACATATAAACAGTGTTCTGCTAGAAGTATAGTCAGAGTGACTAATTGCAGAAAATTATGTGATTCTTAGGGTAATCCTCTTAATTATGACTTATGACGTAAAATATTCTTACTACTCCTACAGTGATAAATGTGTTATAATTAAGAAATTATTTGTGAACTCTGTATATTTCTGAGCTGTACAGTAACTGCATGTTGCCTCTTCGTAGCATTCTGATTCATAATGTGAGTTTTATAATGTCCTTGAAAAATATATACCAAAAATATTATTTCTCAAGGTTTTCTCAATGACACAATCTGAAACACTCCTGAAAAACAAACAAAAAACCCCAAAATATACCCCTCTCACCCCCTGGACACTCCTTGCCATGTCTGCCAACACGAATCTTCCAGACAACATTATTACACAATTATAGTGAGCTAAAGAAGCACTCAAAGAAATATGAGAAATTAAAAGTGCAAAAAAAAATTCTTGCTTGTTTTTTAAGGTGACTAATGTAGCAACCTTGAGGCAGTGTTAGAAGGAAGGAGCATGGGTAGAGAGACTATCATAATAATAGTAAGTAAGTAATTATTAATACGATATAAAGACTTTCCAGTTGTGTTATTCTGTTAAATATTAATTTACAGTTATTGTAGAGTCAATCTCCTTATATGCTATGTCTCTTATACTTTCTCAATATTGAAATACTGAAAATACAGATGACTAGAGTTTGAAATTTTGAGGTTTCTATAACTTTGAGAGGCTTTTTTTTTCTACAATTTTGAGGTTTTGAGTATGTCTCATACATATTTGAGCTTTCTGATCTTGATTTTGATTTTTATCTTCTCCCCTTCTTTTCAAGTAACCTTGACTAATTTCCCCCCTTCTCTCTGACCTAATCTTCTTTACCTCTCTGTTTTTTAAATTTTTCTTGTTGACTTTGAAAAACTTTTGTTATCTCTAATTTTCAATTCAATATATGAATTTGCTGCCTCTCCTGGGCTCAGTTTTTCAAGATTCTGTGCTATCTGCAACACACAATGCTTCAGTCTTTTCACTTTCATGCCACCAAAGTGACAAAACTTGCAGAATATTGTTTTGCTTGCTTCAGTTATCTCTAGCAGTCACCCAGAACCTTTTTTGTTCAGTGCTGTCTCTGCAGTGATCCATGTACGGTCATTAGCGGGTCTGTTTGCCAGGTGCATGTGCTGACTACACTTTTACTGTGTCTGCACTCCCTGGTAAAGAAGTGCTATAATAAGACCTTATTTTGATGACTCTGAAACAAAACAGAGCTGTGTCTGATCTGTTTTTGAGGGATGGCCAGTGTGTATGTCTAAAGGCCAAGAGTGGAGGGCACATGGTAAAAGGCCCCAGTGCAGAGCAAAGCTGTGAGAAACCACATCAACAGCTCATGGCAGCAGTGGTCATGTTAGACTGGCAAGGTGTGAGACACCCCTTTTAAACTCATGTAGATGAAATGGAAGCTGAAGAGAGTTTAAATATCAGTGTAATTTTCTAATTTTAATTGCTGACCACCTTTTCAGCCTATCAGCTTAGTCCCCAGTGATAAAAATGGATGTTTGTTTTGGGTTTTGTTTTGTTTTTATTGCTGCAAAAGGCTTCCAAATTGAATATTACTTCACAGACAGTGCTTCCCACTTTATAAATGCCAACACTTTAAGCCTATGATTGCATGTAGTAAGCTGAGTGTGATATGGAGAGGCAAGACTACTGATAACTGCTGTAAACATAGATAAATTCTTAAATGAATCTTGCTTACAAATGATTTCAGCACAATGGCAATACAATTCAAGGAGGAATAGATGTGTGTTAATGCTCAGGTCAAAGGAAAATGGGGCTCATGTCAATATTAAGAGTATAACATTTGGAACAATTAGAGCTTTTTTTAGACTTTCATTTTTAAAGCTTTCTAAACAATGCTTTAAATTCTAGATTGATTTCTTTTCTGCCTGAAAAAACTCTTAATGGCTGTTTTTTATGAGTTTACAAATTCTGAATATCCAGGTATATGATTGTAGATTCTGGGTTTTAATTCCTCTAGTCTCATTCTAATATAGAATAATTGGCTTGTGCTTCTTTATACAATAAGATAGTGGGGATGGATGTAAACTATTAAGTATAGAACTGTGAATTGCTTCAATTTGTGAATTTTCAACTGTTAAACTCATAACTGTTGGAAAGTTCTAGAATAGATGATTATTGTAACTGTAATGGTTTGTATATTGAACATACATATATATTTAAAACCATAGCAGACGATTATAATTATATACAGGAAATGCATTTTTTTTAATATGACTTGTTGATTGTTAATTCATAGTCCGGTAAAATTGTAGATATTCAATGGAAGATGGCAAAGATTGATAGTAAGGATGAAATTTGTCTCTGGACAGTGCATTCCTATAAAAATAATTCCTCATTTACATGTCTCACACAAGTTACAAAAAGAAATCGTTCTTAGTAAGTCTTGCCAAGGCAGCTTTTCACCTTAACAGCATTAGTAGGCAGAAAAGTTGATATTGGCTGACAAAATGGAGTAGCACTGAGTCTTTTATGGTGCCAGCACTGGAGTCCTTTGTTGTAAAGCCAGATATAAAGAAAAAGGTAGTAATTAGCCTTATTTTTTGTATGATTATGTATAGCAGATGATAAATTGCAGTCAAATATTTGAAGTTTGGATACGCTGCACAGTCTTAGTTAATGTTTTGGGTTTTTTTCTTTCAGTTTGCCCTTGTGTCAGAAAAATGTAGAAAAAACAGGAGTAAATTACATTAAAAAATACTAAAGTTCTATTTTAATATTAAATACAAAAGTTCTATTTTAATATTACGTCATATTACTTCACTAGTAGCAGTATGATAAAGTTGGACTATTCACATTGAGTTCCCCATTATCCAGACTGGGACAGATGCTGTAAATAAATCATGTAGAATGCAATGTGTCTTCTTACCATGTTTCTGAGAGTAAATGACCAAGTATATGTTTGAAGCTGAGTTGTTTGAGTGTGGTTAGTACTATTTTGGTGTAAGCTTTATTTTGGTATTATAGGGTCTTAGCAAACCAACTGCAGTATTTTATTATTGCATCTGAAATTCCCATTCTCCAACTGAAGAAGTGCTTAGGTATACAACATAGGTACTGATGTCCATTTAAACCTAAGAAAATCTGAGTGTTTGAGCTCTGCACTTAGCTTGTTATGGAATTTTTTTTCCATCAGTCTTATCAGTTGCCCAAGTTTGCCTCTTAGTAATTGGAAAAGTATGAACTGATAATATTTTGGGAATAAAAAGGAAAAAAAAAATTTTTTTCTAAGGTTGTAATTTTCTGTCCTTTCAAATATGTACTTGTTCCTACATGTTTTAATTGCTGCTGCTCCAGCAGCCCTAAATATATATTGTAACCTTTTTTCAGAAAGCATTTCATAAGAATGATCTATTATGGCTGTAATGTAACATTTCTTATATAGAGATATCAAGGGCTGTGGTATTAAAAAAAAAATAAATAGGGAAAGTACCATGTGATTAAAAACCGGCTACCTTTTCAAAACTTTCTTAGGGTTTACAGAAGATGGTTTAATTGTAAGTAAAGGTAATATAAGGAGAAGCCTGGCTATTTGTCTGTCTACTGAGCTCCCTGCTCTGGATTACAATAGTTTTGATTTCATGCAGATTGTCTAGGGACTTATTTTCAAGTACAGGAACCCTTAAATTTTGTAGGGTTTTCAGACCTGTGGACTGTGACTAGAAACTAATGTATGTAAGAATCGCAGACTGAGGAGTTTTCTGTTTGTAATAATGTCAGATAGCATTTACATTAGCAAAAAAAAAAAAAAAAACAGATGTGAGACTTCAATGTCACAAGTTGCTCTTGCGTTGAGCGAAATGGACAAGGCATAGTTTGGGGTGTTTTTCATGCATTGATCTGCAGATGTGAAAAGAAACACGAGCTCGCTGCTCGTAGCTGCTTATGCCCAATCACAGTTACAAGATGACAGCCAATTTGTGACTAAGTAGTTTGCTAAGTGTTTCCAAGTAGCATCTTTTCCTTTCTATTTGTTCTGGAGACCTGACATACCCAGAAGCTGGGCAAGTATGTGTGCATTCACATTCTGTGTGATGAACAGTTCTGATAGCCTGTCTGAATGAATATCAAAGCTTTTCAAATATTTCATTCGAGTTTTAAAATATCTGTGAAAGCGATCTGAGAGCTGAACTGAGTACTTGTATCTCTGCCTGACATAACCCTGCTTATGTCCTTGTAGAGTTCTTAATTCTGCTACTCCAGAGTTGTCTTCATACCTACTTCTTAAAACATTCTGTTACCTTGATAAAATAAATTAAAAAATTATATTTCATCCTCTTCATAAACTATATTATCTGTTTTCAAGTGAAATGTATGTGATGTTCTATGGAAACCAAACTTACGATAAAATTACTTACTTGCAACTTACAAGCTTGTAGAAGTTATGTGTCCAGCTGTATTATAATATACATAAAGCTGACATTTTGGGACAGGCAAATCATGTTATCCCAATGCCTTTAAGAGGAGTCTTTAGGGCACGATTATATTCATCTTCTATTTTCACTATACAGTAATATATTGTGTTATGTCTTTCCAGCTGCTAATGTGAATCAGCTACAGCTGGAATTCTGAACTCTAGTGATGTTTAGATTATAAGATGCTTCTGCTGATCTCCATCATGCCAGCTATAATGAGTATTGAGAACAAAATTACTATATTTATAGTCTACTTTTCGGAAAGGATATGGAGCTGCAAGTTTTTCAATATTTTGTGATTAGTATCGTATAATGAAAGTCATTGCATGTGATAATCTAGTCAGTTTTAAAACTGAGGGAGACAGTAAAGTGAAAGTTGAAAAACTTGTATTAAGAAAGTAGAAGAACATGATTTTTTTAGGCACAGAAGAGAATTAATAGAACTTCAAATTTGCAAAGGGTTTCATTAGAGAGATGTGTGTTCTGTTGTTTCTACTAATGGAACATATGAGAAGGGTTAAGTAATTGAGCTAGTCTCCTACATATGATAGTTAGGTTATCTCAACAAAACAATTTATAATTGAGAGGACAACTGTGCCTTAAAAGAGATTACCTGGAGAGCTTTTGAAGTCCCCATTACCAAATGTTTTAACAAGTTGTTAGACAATCTGTTAGGAGGGATCCAAAGATAACTCATAATGCTTCAAACCCAGAGGATACAGTAGTTGACCTCTTCATAACCCTTCCAAATTAGCATTTTTATCCCTTTTTCAGTTTGATCTTCAAGATTATATTGTATGTTCTAGGAGGAAAAATTATTACAAATCACTGTATATGTGCATAATCCCTACTATATAGCATGTATTCAATATGTGTTACATTCTATACATTTAACATTATAGTTGTGATAAGAAAAAAATCAAATATTGCAAAATCACATACTTTTATTGCATTTCACTTCGTTTGTAAGGAAAAAATGTATTAAATTATCAGAACCAAAAAAGTTCTTGGCTTTTTTGAAGATCCATCAAGAAGCTGTGTAAGTGAACTGTTTCTCTTTCTGAGGGAAATTACCTGATGTCATTTTAGGAATCTGTGTTGTGGTTAGAATGATGCAAAGACAAAATAATAGAAGGTCACATGTTTGAGTTCCATTTAATTGCATAGGCATGACTGTACAGATCTTTAATGGTTGTATAAATAAAGAGAGGAAGGCTTGTCTAGGAATAGATAAATTCTATCTGCAGATGCCACTATTTTAGAAAACTCCATGAGAATAGTGTGCAGAATTTATGTAGAAAAATATTTTAAATAATACGTATAAAAACATATAAAATGCAAAGATATAACTTTAAAGGCAATCAAATGAGAGATCAGAAAGCCAGAAGTAAACAAATTTAGCTATGATGCTGTATCTAGGTTTTTTTAACTGCATCCACAGGTAAAAGAACTCCTAAGATACCATTCTCTGTCATCTGTTGGCCACTCTTCTAAGCCTAGGCAGGAATGTCTTCCTGAATGAAGGAGACTCAAATTCCCGCCAAGAATTTCAGGTGATGGTAGTGGTTTCTTCCTCCTTCAGTGGCTTTTGGAAAGGAAAGGGACCAGCATGATGAATCACAGCACATACGGGTATCTTTGTTTGAATGTGTCTCTAGTCTCTGAGAGCCTAATAATTTGCATTATATTCTGGAGAAAATGATCCTGCTAAGCCTTCTGTCACACAAAGGAGCTTTTCCAGTCAGAGAATAAGAGCTGGCATTTAGGTGACCTAAATGATCAGTGATAATCCATCAGTTTATCCTAAGGGGAGAAAAATGCAGTTTTTGTCATCATCATCATCCTAAAATTAAAAATAAAATTCTACATTTAGGTAGTGTAAAAATAACTACTTTTGTTCTGAAAACTGAAAATCTGCATTGTTTGCATTATATGTTGGGTGCGTTGAGGAGCAGGATTGTGTGGGGTTTTATTTTTTGAGGGGGTGGGAGGTATTTGTGTGCTGCTTCTCTGATAATTTTTCATATTCCATGATCACAAAAGGTTTTAAGAGTGGAGCAAAAATACAGATGAATAAATATATCCATCCTGTAGACTGTTGATGTCTTGATTTTTTATTGAAGATGAGAGGACCTCCAGATTTGCTGAAACTGTACATTATTCTATTCAGGAGAAAATCAGTGCAATGTGCTTTATGTGCCTTTATGTGCAATGTGACTTTCATCTTGTTTCTTTTCTTGAATACAGTATTTAGTCCTTATAACATATAAGTATTATATTGGTTTTTCCTCTAGCTGTATTCTTAGTGTACATAATAGGTGAAATGAAAAATAAGACTGACCTCAAACCTTTCACTTTCTTTTTTCTTTCACCTTATTTTTTGAAACAAAAGGTTAGGTAAGCTGGATATCTGGGGAAAGTACTTTTTCCTTTCTTTTTAGTTTTATTGAGCTATTAAAGTAATTGGAAGGATGCAGGTTTTTTCCAAAGACAAAAGACAAAACCCCAAATTGAATAATAAATCACATATAAGAGAAAAATAAAATAAACGCTATATCAAATCTGTCTAAAAATGCCCACAAAATTGAACAGTGTGGAGACAGCTGAGTGTGGAGAAAAGATTGAACAACTTGTAGCCACCATCTATCAAAGAATGTAATTTAACAATTCTTGGCATACAAAAAGCAAGAAGTCAGAAAGATATATCACAGAAAATAAAGCACAATATATTATTGATATTTGAAAGTAAGCGTAAATTAGGGGTTTTGAAATTTGAATCTTGCTTTTTACGTTCAGGCAATGATTTTTGAAAACATTGTTTCAGCAGCACAGCTACAACAGAATTGCTTTTCTGATTTAAAAATGCCCTAAAAACCTTAGTTCTGTGAAAATTAACTGCCCCGATGGAGAGCTTGGCACAGTTTTCCTTTCCTTTCTGGATCTCTCATGGTGGACTCCCCTGAGATCTCTGACCTTGACTTCTTGCTGTTCTGTGATCCCCTCACTCAATGGACCTTTCCTAGTAGCCAACCTTTTTGTTTTATATCCGCTGTGACCAGAAGAGCCTTCAGAAAACTACGGTACTGTTTAATCTTGATAGAGAAAATAGAAGAGATTTATTTCTCAGCCTTACCTGGAAATCTAGTAGTTCTGTCATGCCTTTCAACCTGACTTCTGAGAATATGGCCTTTCTTCCAGCTTTGTCTTTCTTTCTTCTCTGGTCTTTAAAATTTTCTCAAATTCCAACAAAGGTCATCGTTCCACTTTTGTGTGGTATGCCTCCCTGTCCAGAATCAATTTCCTAAGACAAGACAGAGTAACTAAAGAAAAGCATCTCTATAAATATGTTTTTACAGAAATCCCTGAACATAGGAAAAAATCAGAAGTAATTCCCTTTCCTTTTTGTACATTTCCTGATTGGCTCGTTAATTTAGCCAAATAAAGTATGGGCCAGCCATATGTAGAAAATTCTAGCTTTTAAGTTGCATTGTACCCAAAACTTTTTACTGGCCAGTCCTAAACCATTTTATTTATATTACAGAAATGTCAAATTAATGTCCTACGACTATATTACTTTTAGGAGAGGGAGACTCACTGCCTTGAAGAGTTTGCCTCTTCAGTCAATATGCAAGGAAGTCTAGGTGGGCAAAAAGAAAATGCTTTGTGTGAAATACAGAGAAATCACCTGACTTACTGAATGCTTAAAGCACAAGTGGATCCTTTGACTGTAATATTGTTTGTTGAAACCTACAGGTCTTTTGTCACTGACTTCAGAGCATAAAAAGCTGAGTTATCCTGTATCTGGTGCTCTAACCAAGATCTCACCTTCCCTCTGCTAAATTTCAGTCTTGCTGTTGTTCATTTGAAACATTTATCTATGCTTGTCTTCTGTGACTTTTCATGTAATGATAATGGGTAGATAAAAAATTTCAAACATAGTGGATATAGCAGAAAATTGTCTTGTCTTTACACAGAGTGACAAGGAGAGTAAAGAGGGAAGAGAGAATTTTTTTTTTTTGTCTTTGGAAAAAGAAATACCTACCCCAGTGATAACAATGAAAGGGAATTTTCCTTCATACCAGGTATCAAAAAGATGTATCGTTGATGGAAACAGCTCCAGCTGATTGCCTTCAGTAGACAGAATTATATTTTAAAAGACCATTTTCAGCTAATTTGACTGTTGTGCAGTTTGAACTTTACGAATTGACTTGTAATTGGACCATGCTGTCAATGGAAAAACTTACAAGTATTGAACATGACATTTTTAAGAAGGTTACTGTCATCTAGTCCTCTATTAGTGGATTTGCAGAGAGTTATAATTGGCCTAACAAGCCAAGTAACCTGTCCTACTTCCAATTATTTATGGCCTCATTTATATCTTTTCTTTATTTACTGGTACATGATAGGTAATAATTCTCTGTCTAGTGCACATTCTTCAAAATAAAGTTATCTAATCATGTAATGTATACATTCCTTTAATATACGTGTATATATGTACCCATACACATAGATTGTATCATTTACATGTGTTTATGTGTGTATACATATTTATTCTGAAGAATTCAAAATTCAATTGTATGTATTTTATTGTATGTATTTACATACATACATACACACACATATAATTTTTTTTTTTTTTAATTGAGAGTAATTAAGTATGAAGTCTCCTGTTGCTTTTGAATTTCCAGTGGGAAGGGAAAGACAGTGTTTTCTTCAGACCTTTGTTAAGTTTATGTGATTATTCTGACTAGAAGTGATAATGCATTCATGTAGATGTAATTCTTGGGACTGAAAAAGAAGGGGAAGTATAAGAAAATGAACAGGTTGATGAATTTGGTGCATTCATTATCAACTTATATTTGCATGGAGAAACTGTTCGCTTCTTATAAAATTAGACTGGCACCATTAATTTTATTTACTGCACAAGCCATTTCTGGTGCAGGTAAGATTTACAGGCAGTTTTACAGGTGAATGTCTCTTGCTACACAGCCCTATGGAAAGAGCTCTGCAGAAGCATCTGCACTCGTACGTCCCCAGAGCTGAGCTGTATCATGAAGTAATGCTGAGTGTAGACATCATGAGACTGCTTTTTTTTGTTTTGTTTTCACTGCCGGGAGGATTATGGCAATCCAGCACGATGCATCTGGAAGTAAAGGAGGAAGAAAAAAATATCTGGAGAACTGACATTTTTTTGTTAAAAGTCTTAAGTTTTTCAACAGTTTCTTCATATATGGCAATTTGGCCTTCACTGCCATGTCTCCTTACTCATCTTGATTGGTAAAGCATCGGACCAAAAAAAAAACCAAAACAAACAAAACAAAACACACAGACAAAACCATAAGCATAACAAATAACAACAACACAAACAACCAATCAAACAAACAAACCTTTTTAGGTATGAACAAAAGAAGAAAAGAGAGCATCAGTGGGATTGGATCTTCCTCCTTTTCTTTGTGTCTTTTGGTCACAAGTGTAGCTGCCTTTGAATCTTGAATGTGATTCTGCCTTACAAGAAGGGCCAGCAGAAGTAAAATTATGTTTGGTTTCTTTTCTGAGGTACCTTTTTTTGTTTTTTGTGTAGATGCTCTTGAATGAAAGCCTTTCCAGAGTGCACTTGATAGCTTAGAGAGCTGTGGATAGTATCCTTTTGTGCAATTTAAAGCTAACAGAGTGATTTCATTCAAACTTTGGGTTCTGATTAATATTGTTTATCAGCAACACTATCTGTGAGCCTGAGAAAACAGAAGATAATGATTCTCTTTATTTTGGTGTAGGGCAGATGTTAGTGGAACATTTTAAGCTGCTAACTTTTTGGTTTTGTTTTTGTTTTTCTTACCTTGTTGGACATATAGAGCTAAGAACATGAAACTGTGTGGTTTCAGGATACTCAGGGAAGGCTGTAGTGTCTCTCCCTGTTTCTCTGAGTTAGAACACTGATCGCTGTTCACTAAAATCCTGTCTGCTCCTTTTGCTTTGCATGCTCCATTAGGGTGCATGAACAATCTGAAGACACAGGCTTCAGTGAAGAAAAACAATGATCATGTAACATAGATTATAAATCATTGGAGTATCTTCAGTTTAACCAGTGTTTTTTTGCATCAGCTTCACAGAAGAATGATGCTCCAAGAAATAGGAGCAAGGGAATGACGTAAGATTTAGGTACTTCAGAATGTACTTTTGGCAAGGCAAATCGCATTGTAAGTTTTCAAACTCACAGATGTGTGTACATATGCTCTCACCTACTTGTGATTAATGGTTCATGATTTTTCTGCTCTCCTTGCTGTGCTTTTTGAGTGTGTATTCTGATGTATTTCCTAAGTTTCTGTCAGAGGGTTTCTGACAGAATCATAGATCTGAACTCTCATAGCGCTGCAGTGTCTCTAATAAATAGGTCAAATAATCCTAGAAACTGCTTTTGTTAGCTTTGAATCGATAGTGATAAAGTTTCTCTGTTTTCTTACCTGCTCAAACTTCTGTCTAATCTATCTTTGTTCTCTTCTTCTTGTGCAATCTTTTCCTTGCTTCCAGTGGCTGCTACAAAGAACAAAGGTAGAGGTGAGTTTCTGCCTGCGCTCTTCAATTTGTTTTGCATGGTTCTGCAGCCCACACATTTTCTCACGAGGTTGTTTCTGCTTCTTGAAACAAAGGAAAATATCTTTAAGTCTTATGGTATGATAGATTAGTTCCTTACACTTTTGTAATGGCACCCAAGTGCAGATTAATTTCATTGTTTATCAATTGGCACTGCTCATGCTGTATTTTGTTAATTGCTTTAATTTAGGAAGTTTTTAGGAAAAAGATAAAACCAAGCTCATTGTAGTTAGAGTTCTGACTTGCATTATAGTAATGTAGGGATACTGATGGCATTTTAATAGAAATGAAGATATTGCATAAAATAATTCTCATAAATATGTAAATGTAATTTATATTTTTTATCTCTAGTCATAGTCATAAATATCTGAACAGAGAACAATGAACTCCTAAGTGTCTCCTAAGCATTTCCCGTCTTTTCACACTGGTATAAATGATCATCACTGTTTCTGATAGCATACCAATATATAGAAAGGCACGCTATAAAACCTACAGAGATTCATGACTTCAGAGCAGCAAGGTGATTGCCACAAATCAGTGTGACAAAGAAATAAACCTTTCAGAACTAATCATGTAAGGTCAGCAGTGCTGTAAACCATTTCCTGAATTTCAACGAAGCAGTGATGTAGCAAATGTAACCTCAGGGGTGTTTTTTTACTTACATATATATAAATCCATGCATACATGTGTATATATACATATGTAAATGTATTTATATGTATGAACACATGTCTTCATAGAAAATCATGAAATATATATTTTAATATTTTTTCCTATTATTTCTGGTAGGTAAAGTTGAGTTTTCTGATATTTAAACATCAGGTTTTAAGGCAAATATCTATGCTTGTTTACATGTATTTTGAAAGTCAAGAACTCATATTCAGGATGTTTGTAATGTTCAGTTACATGAATTGCTTAGCTTGAACATGTAGAACAATAATATTAAACAAAGAAAACAGCCAATTGATTGTGTTTATGTATTAGTATAATTAAAATACAGCTCAGATTTACTTTTTTTAAACCCTTGCATGGCTTTTTGAAAGATCTTTTCCTCAGAAACTTTGCATGCATTGGATGTCACGAGTGAGGGGAGTGAATAAAGTGGAGTTCATGTATTTGCCTATGCATGCTTTGAAATTTGCTTTACTCTTTTCTGTACTGTTACGTATTCAGCTGTGGTGCTGTAAAACAGTGGTCAGGACTTTAAGACCTTCATAATTAACAAAAAAGCCAAAGCCAAGACACATCCACAGAATCAAATTTTCAGCACAAATAAACCTAATCTCATCATCATCCAGTCATTACTTTGTATACCCATATATTGCCATTCAAACAGAAACTGCCCTGGAGGCACTGGAATTATAGAACGAGTCAGAATTACTCATGGGCCCCACTCATCTGTGAACATTAACACACCCTTATTTCACCAGTGCACATGCATATTGAGTACACAACTGAAACTATATATAGTAAACTAGGCTTGACACTGAGATATGCATTATCTTTGGAGTTCTCTTGCTCAGTTGCACATTGTCTTCAAGAAGTCTTCAGCTTTTCCTTTGGTGCTGAACAGCCCTGTGTGAAAGGTACCCAATATTCACAAGAAATTCAGTCCTGCAATAGTTCTATCTTTTTTCAAAAGCACAGGAGCTATTTTATTAATTCCTGTGGCGAAAGACATAAAGTGGATGATGTCTTATTTCTTTTCTCATTGCTCTGTCTAAGCAGTAAAGAAGGTTCTGTTCATCCTTTTAAAGTATAACACTTAGCTGACAAACAGTTGTCTAATATGGCATTGGAAACATCAATTTGCAACTGAGAGAATTCTCAGAAGAAGTTTTGCTTTTTGTACTTACATATGAAATCCAGCACTCTTTTATGTCTGTGCTCTCATTTATGGATCTTCTTCTGTCCCTTCTGAAAGTTTGGAATTTGTTCCCCCATTTTCAGCAAGGTGCAGTTGGGGCTCATGCCTGCCCTGAAATCTGAGGTTTCCAGAGCTCATTAGTAGGTTATATTCTCTGGGACCACCTGTCTTTTGTTTCTGCATTGTTAGTATGGGAAAACTGCTGATCTCCAGCTTCCCTCCCCATGGGGAGTCTGTAAGGAGAACACTAGAGCCTTTGCTCTCAAACATTGCATTCAATGCTATTCCTTTCAAGTATTTTCTCAGACTGTTGAAGACTGCTTGTATTAAGTGCTGTAAAGCAGCTGTTGAACTCACTACTTTATCCTTGCTGTGTGGCACTTAGAATCAATTTAGGTTGGAAGGTCAGCTGGTCTGCAGGTCATCGAGACCTAACTACTGAATAAGTAAAACCCACTTAAATGTGGTTGCTCACAGCCTTCCAATCAAATTGAAATATCTCAAGGATTTCACAGCTCCAGGATAGATTCACACGATGATTACTTTATTTTATTCTGGTTTTCTTTCTTAGACTTTTCATTACCTAGAAGGAACTGCAGGGCTTTTTTTTTTTTGCCTTTTTTTTTTTTTTG
>VXBX01004732.1:1034244-1048874 GCA_013400415.1 Scytalopus superciliaris | reverse complement strand
GGAACTTGCGGGGTTTTTTTTTTTTTCCTTTTTTTTTTTTTTTTTTTTCTTTTTTTTCCCCTTTGATAGTGTCCAGAAAGGGTAAATACTTGGATTTTGCATAGGACAGATCTCACTTTGGACTACCGTGGGCAGATGCTGCCACAGCACAGTCATGCTTTGGCTAGAATACTTGTGACACTTCCAAGAAGTCTAGTTCAGAAGGATTTGAAGGGGTAGGGGGTAAAATGAAACATGAAAATGATAATTTATGGCACTTCATTTGATGAAGCAGAAACCAAAGATGCCACCTGAAAATCTCAGACTGTCAGAGTTGTTTCTGTGCATGAATATTTTAAGGACAGTTTCTTAATGCAGGAGATGAAATTTGTTTCACTTGATCTCTATAAATGAACATTTCCTCTAGCAAAACACCAGCTTGAAGACTGCTTGACCACTAAAGATGGGCTATTGTGGCATTTCAGGGACAATATTTTTGCAAGTATCTTCTGGCAGCAGTTAACAGTGGCTTCCAGTGGTCTTACCCGATCTGCTAATGGTGTGTCAATTTTCAGTCAGCAAGTGAAAGACAGGGGCCAAGTGTCTTTATTTGAATGTAATTAGTTGAGGAATGGAGTTCTGTGCTCCTCATTTTCATTTCTTTGATACACTCTGTGCCATCTGCTATTAAAAAGTTATTTCCAGAGCTTCCTCAAACCTCATTTAATTAGGCACTTGGCTTTATGACTCTTCCAAATCTAAATTTGAATTTCTCATCATTTTGGTTGTGGAGTTTGTTGGGATTTTTTTGTGCCTTTCATGGTGAGGTTTGGGATTTTGTTGTTGTGTAGTTTTTTTTATTTTTTTTTTTTCAGTTGAGAATAGTGAGGATGAATATAGCAACTTATTATTTAAAAAAAAAAAGAACAAAGTCCAATTGCTATTGTAGAAGGGGAAAGGAAACCATCCAGAAAGATCACTTATCATCTGCCTATTGAGAAGTACAACATTCCTTCCTATTCCTAAGGCTCCTAAGGCCCACAGATTAGAAATGATGACATTTTCAAGCAGATTCCTAAGTCCCAAGAGATTTTTTGCAGAGGGGACGATGCAGCTGCCTTATTGCAGGATTTGTACTATCCAATCTATATAAAACCATGTTGGATTGGTAGTTATTTCTGCCATGTTCCTTTCCCCCATTTTAGCTATGTATGAAGCTCTATTTTTAATTTTTCTCAAGGGGAAATAACATTTATATCATAGTCCCACTGCTTCTCATAATGAAGTGCCACTTTTGTACTCACTCAGTCTATATATACACATAGTGCTGTATTCTCTCTCCAAAACTGGTGTAAAAACTGTTACTGTAGGTTCTAGGGGAAGTCCTGTTGATGGGAGATACCTTCAATTTCTTTTTTTCTATTCTAATATTACACTTTTAAGTACTGTAAATGTCTTTAACTCTATTTCACATGCTTCACAAGTTTGATAATTAACAGGACTATTTTTTTCCTAGCTTGCTGAATATCCAGGAGATTTTTGAGTTGCCTCTTTTTCTTGACTTGTATTGCACCCGTACCCCAAAGAAATTGAGTTCACGGGTTGAACTTTTTCTTTCAGTCAATTCTTCTACAAATGCAGCCTTACTTTTTAAAGAGGAGACTGATTTCACTTCAGAAACATAAGATTAGATTTACCTTTAGCAATGCTACTTAAGGCATACATCTCAGTCTCTAATATAAGTCATCATAGCAGTTGATACACTGTCTAGATGCATCTTATCCAAGAGGCAAAGATCACTCTGGACTTTACTTACTTGATTTATTTTGTTTGTTCTCATTATGTCAATGAAATTGGTATCAGCTTATTTGAAGTTTAAGTCAGGAGGGATCATGTGAAGAATGTTGTGCAAATATACTCTATTATTGCCTGGATAGTTATGCAATGACTCATTCTATGTGGGAATCAATTTGTTTCTCCAGACTAGGTCTCCATCAACAGTCCTGTTTTACCCAACTATCTCTTTGATTTTCTTACAGCATGTGGTAAAGTTTATTGTGTTACTCTACATAAGTATTTTTAAATACTATTGGTAAATAATAGGTTTCATTAATTCCATTGTTTTGGCTGAAAACCATATAAACCAGGATAAATTGTGTTGAGCAGAATTGATTAACACAATTGGAAAACCACAGGGTCTAAACTACGACTTTAGATTCTTTCTTTAATACATGTACTTTCTCATTCAAGGCAAAATTAACAAGCAATTAACAAGCAATTAACATGTAGCAGCATCATCTACCCATGTTAGGAACAGGAAAATAAATGTACACAGAGGAAACCCGAACACTGCTATTTGTCTTACTTGCAATATCTTCACAAAGTTCTGAGCTATGCAGTTATTGATATTGGTCAGGTATTAGCTCTGCTGTTGCAGAATTTTCTTTATTGAGGGATAGTTAACTCAGGGTATCACCTGCAAAAACAACACACTGCAACATTATGACAAAAATTACAAACTAGTGAAAGTGTATAGATGTTGACAGTGTGAATCCAGTGTAGAGTCTGGGGAAACTCCATAACTCGCAGTAGTTTGGAGGAGCATTTATTTATGGTTATAAGCTTTTGCTCCTGAGACATGTAGAAATAAAAACCTGTCATGTTCCACCTTTACTACAAGGTCATTACAAAAACCTTGCCAAGACCGTTGTAGTAGCATAGTGTGATCTGAAGCCTGATTGAATTTTTTCAGATATTCTAGTGCTATTGAAAGAGAGGAGCTCTTCTTTGTAAAATCTTATGATGTTTTTATTCAAAATACAGTTTCAACTTCTAAAGGTAGAACTTTCATATGTCACTTTAAGGTATTAAAAGCACCTTTAGGATTTAAAAGTGACTGTGCTTTTGTGGAGAACAAAGGTAATGAAGCATTAATAACAATTCCTTTACTGTCTCTTTGGTATTCCCTCCCCTCTAGTTTACTCACATCTGAAGTCCACTGATTAAATCATATCCATTGGTTAAACCCGTGAGGTTGAAACGTGGATTTCGTTCCTGTGTCTGCCATGGTTTTCCTCTGGGAAAGTTAAGTTTCGTGGAAGTTAAGGGTCAGAGTTTTCTCATATTCAGCATTTCTGATGGGGAGGAAAGTGGTGATGATGAGCAAAATTTGATGCTTGTCTGTGAAGACAGTGCACAGAAAAATAATAAAGAAAAGTTTTTGAAATGACCTTACTAAGAGTATGGAAGGGCTATGAAGGCATATCTGAAATATTTCTCTTCCTTGCATGCTTTTGCTGTTGGCACTTATACAGGAGCAAGTATTTGAGAAACTGATTCAGATGGGGAATTTTTATTGGCTTTCTCCAATTCTTGTTCCATTTTGGTGAAAAGAATATGGTATTTTTAATTTAATGTTCAGTCTCTAAATATAAAAGTGTTTTGTTGATTCTTTTAAAAAATCTTCTTTAATGCAAAAGTTCACATTAGATCAAGATAATAGGTTATTTCACAGATATTTCCATCAGATAACATAAAGCCTTATAATTATGTTAGATTCTCAAAAAATCATACATATCTACTTAAGTATATGGTATATATGCCATTGCCAAAAGAGATTTGGGAGAGAAAGCAGTTGTAGAGGGGTTTTTTTAGAAGATTCACAAAAATATGTTGCTATATTTTTTTTGTCGCTTGCAAATTCCAGCTGATCCTCAGAGGGAAAAAGCTGGAATCGTAATGATGATAATAATTCTTAACAAAGTTGCTGACTGCTCTTCACCCTTTATAACTATATTTGGGAAGTACTTGGCCCTAACATCTGTAAGATCTTTCCGCTATTGAGACAGCTGAGATTTCCACATGATGTTGCGTGTACACAGTCCAAATGCTCACTGCCGCAGTTCCAGCCAGGATCCTTCTGCTGTTCAAGGTCCCAAGTTTTGCTATGTACTAAGGAGACGGCAAAACTATGAATTGGCTTTTCTTTTCTTAGATGGAGCAGCACTGGAAGCAGCAGTTTGACAAGTGTGTATGTCCTCTTTACTGCTTTTAATGCTTTTTATTTTGTTATATTTTCCAGAAGAGGTTAAAAAAAAAAAAAGAAAAAAAAAAAAAGTGCTGTTAATAATTGTAGTAAAGTAACAGCTTTATTAAAGTTGTGGGTCGTCACGGAATAAAGCCACTCTACCAGCACAGAAATCACAAAGGAAAGCACAAAGCCTCCATGAAACAATATCTGTAGGGGCAGGCTATTGCTGTTAAAATGTCCTTTTTACCTGAGAAACATCTACACTGAGCCAATATGTCAGTCATTTATTGTCTAAATAGTTATTTAGCCAGTGTAGAAGAATTTGGAATGGAGCAAAATAATGTTTGTTTCCAGGCTTGTGAAGTGCAGCACAGTTATGGGAGAGGGGCTCTAGGGAGGATGTTCCATTTTGAAGTGGACCTGGTTATCATCAGCTAAAGCATTTTGTCAGTTCTTATTCTCCAACTTTCAGATAGGCCACTCTTCCCTCCACAATGGTTAAAATGAATTCTGATTGCTTTTTCTTTTTTCAATTTTTCTGCCCTCATTTGGTTGTTAAGTATTTGAGACCAGACTGTCAAAAGCAGTGTATTAGGAGAGCTTGCCATACTTGAATAGAACTCTGCTGGAAATGTGGTTCCTTTATTTGCTATTTGAATGGATGTGCTGATGTAAATCTGGTGATGGTATTGAGCATTGAGCCCTTATGGCTGTCTGCAGTGAATTTCTGTAGGCAGTACAATGCATTTCGTATGAAAGTACCCTGAACACACAGGACACACACACATATTGCTGTATACTGGGTCAGTTAAATAATTTTTCAGATTCCAACCAGAAAAAACACTTTTTTTCAGAGTCTAGACTCTTAGTTTAGATACAATCAGGAGGACGTAATGAGTTCCCAAGATGCGTTTGTCATATTTTATGTGTTGTGGAATGGCTGATTGTGATTGCCTAATATCTGCAGTTGGATGGAGCTGCTGCTCTGAGGCAGGTTGTCAACTTTGTCCCAAATATCTAAATTCCTCAACTTCTATTGAGACAAAATTTCTTACAGAGTAAAGGAATTTGATAATAATACTGAAAAACTGGAGAAAAGATAACAGTTGGTTACAGTAAACCCATGGTCACTGATTTTTACTTCTCTTTTGAAAGTTATAAACTCTTTTGAAAGCACAGGATTTTCTTTCAAGCTTGGCTTTGTTCCAGAGTGCTTTTTTTAACCAAAAGAAGTAGGGAAAGTGCTTTAAATATAAGGATTTATTTTTTTTTCTCAAATGCTTTATTGAACACTATAGGGCTCTGATTCTCCACATTAGCGCTCAGTTCTCAAGATTTGTTTCTTAAAACTCTGTATGCGATCAGATCTTCAGAGAATTTATTTTACTTTAGTGGACAGTGGTCAATGAAACACATGGTGTTTAAATGGCTGAGGATTCACTGTCGCTGCTAACATTTGTGGCTTTATATTAATATTAGCTTGGTTTCTTGGTTGAGGCATTAAGGCCTCAATCAGCTAAGACTTTTTCATGTGTGCTACTGTAGTTGCATAAGGATCTCCAGTTCTTTGTAAGTAAGTATTATGCTCAGTACTACTCTGGGATTCTTTCAAGGGCTAATAACTTCAAGGTCTTCCTCACATTTTAATTATGGATTGCATATAAGGGAAAGGTAGTGGAAAGCACTTGAGCAGAGTACTTTGTAGTGAATTCTTTTCCTGTGCTGTTCATATAGTACTATTTCAAAAACATCTGGTGTGATTAGAAATTATCATGGGAAGATTTGTGTGGATTTATTGACCACAAAACCTGGTAGATCATTAGAAATGAAAGGAACTATGCAGTGTTTGCTTAGCATGCACCTTAAGTTGTTAATTCTAAATCAACATCCTTTGCAGCAGCCAACAGTGGAGGTCCTACCTGGGCTTTTCAGGTCCCCATGTTTGTTAGAGCTGCTATTAGAAGTCACTGTCGCTTTACCAAATCTTGGCTTTCCTTGTGCTGTTTTAGATGATGTAATCAAAGATAAAACTATAGACTCCTGATTTTTATCAGTACCTGTGCATCATGGAATACATCCAACTGTGTTCCCTCAGACTCACTTTTCTTTTGTTAACTGTTACTGAGTACTGCAACCCTCCTGCTTTTCTGAGAGATGGCTTTTCTATATGTGTATATGTACTTTTCTATATGTACATTTGTCCAGTAATTGTTCTCATTTATATTATGTACATGATATGTGCTGTGTGTGGTGCATCAGGAGAAACAGGATTCATTTTAGTTGGATGTAGAAACAATTGTACATAACCATCCATTTCTCAAGGTATAAATTCTTGCTTGTCATGTAGTTTGCTTTTCATTCAAAATGTCAGTAATTGGAAATCCCTTTGGTTTATGACTTAGTTTGCTCCAGAAGTAGCTGTTTTCATTTGTTTTGGGAAATAGTACTTACTGTGTTTATTTGTCACTGACTTCTGGAAGTGTAAAGTGGGTCAGCTAGTGCTTCTCAAGTAGCAGGTCATAAATGAAAGGAAAATATCAAATTCATGTCCATTTGCATTTTAGGAATTTACAAGTGTATAAAACTAATGAGCTAATAATTCAACATTCTTTTCAGATAAAGTTATGTACAGAAATAAAAAGGATGGCTAGGCTTTCCTCCTGTGGTTGGGCTTCTCTTACAGAATTTAATTTTTGCAATGATTATCATAATGGAATACCCATCCCACTCAAACAATAAATATTCCCCAGAAAGCAGACTAGTAAAAATGTTTTTCCAGAGCAGACATAATATAATTCCTCTCATCTTTGGCTTTTGTCTCTCTTCAGAAGCTCAGGAGCAAAAGTGGGCCTTGTAGCTCCATTGAGAAGTTACAAGTTTTTGGGGTTTGGGATGCCTGCTAGTTAGCAAGGTCCAGCATTAGGGAAGAGACCTTGAAATGTGCTCTTCCACATACTTTCAGACAGGCTCAACCCCTGCTGATCTCATTGTCTGCAAGGCATGGTGCTGTACAGTTGTATCCACCTTGCCTGCTGACCAACATTGCATGTTTTCCTTGCCTTTCACTCCCACTTTGTTTTCTTTGTTTTTTTGGGGGGGTTTGTTTATTTATGGTTTTTGTTTTGGTTTTATTTGTTCGTTCTGGTGTGTCCAATAACACAGGAGGCAGTTTCGTAACTTTCTGTTAGAATCATAGAATCATTTTGTAACCTTCACAGAATGGTTTGGGTTGGAAGGGACCTTAAAGATCATCTGGTTCCAACCCCCCTGCCATGGGTAGGGACACCTTCTAGCCAGATCAGGTTGCTCAGAGCTCCATCACACCTGGCCTTGAACACTTCCAGGGATGGGGCATCCACAGCTTCTCTGGGGAATCAGTGCCAGTGCCTCACCACCTTCACAGTAAAGACTTTCTTCCTCATATCTAAACCTACTCTCAGTTTGAACCTATTCCCCCTTATCCAGTTATAAAATGCTGTTGTAAATAGACCTTCTCCTAAATTCAGCTGCCAGCCTGATTTGATCTAAGTATTTTCCAAAATATATTGTGTAAGTTAGTGACAACCCTTGTCATAACTTTACATTTATAAAAATAAATTTTGCTTTCTTTAGTGCTTCCATGAAGAGTGAAGCATCATTTCCTGTGACAATTCCTTAAAATAAGATGTCACCTCAGAGATTTTGGCTGTAAACGTGTCAGTCTTACCTGAAGAATGTTACATGTTTTCCAAAGGACAGGAATTTGATTGACTTCTTGAAGTATATTATGTTGGCTGTTTTTAAAAAGCAGATTGTGTATTCAGGAGCATGGACAGATGTATGATGTATTGTTGAGCATCAAGACCAGTCCCTCTCATATTATCACATATTATTTCCTCCATGTGTGCATTGTTCTGACAAGCTGGAGACTTCTGTTGCTTATTGTGTTGTTGTTATTGATTTTATTTGCTTGTTGTTGGTTGTTTTGGTTTGTCTTCCTCCCCAGCTCGTTTTCTGATTAGGGGAATCATAAACCCTTCCCTTACAATTGACAGGCATGCTCTTCTAATTTCTAGAAACAGCTTATTCGCACAACTTTTTTATCAGGTTAAGATTATCATTAATTGTAAACTAACCATTTTTTGTCTCTGTGAGTAATACACATAACTATAATTTCTTGTCTCAGTCTTCATTTTAGTAGAGAGACAGATATTTTTCAGTCCCTTCTCTTTCCAGAATGGCTAGGCTACATGATACATTTCCAGTGGGTAGTGGTGTGAATGGGCTGCTATTGAATGAAGTGAGCAGAACAGTCTGCAGTGTTTCACCTGGGATTCACCCCATCTTTTCTATCTAACCTTCCAACATCTACCAGAAATACTTCAACTGTCTTATGAGTGCTTCCTCTGAAGCAGCTTCATATTGGTCATTCATAGTCATCCAGTGATAAATTAGAAAAGGTGTCTTCTTCCTGCTCAGTTTTTCTCAGCTAATGCGATTCTAGAGTACAGTTGAAGTTTCAATTTATAATCCCCAAGTATAAGGGGTTTTTTTGTTTGTTTTTTTTCTCATTTTTGTTACCACAGTCCTAAAAGTTGTCCAGCACTTTCTGTGAGATGTATCAGTCCTCCTCCTTATGAATAATACCTTTAGATTTCACATCTTTCTTGTCATTTCCAGGAAACAAATTCACTTATCTTTCCCGAACTATACAAGGTGATAGTGATGGATTTGTTATCTAGGGTTTTTAAGGAAGACACTGATATTTAGCAAATGTAATGCTATTTAGGGATGGCAGAAAGACAAGCACTGAGATACAAAATGTACAAATTACTTCTAATCTAACATAAAATAGAACTATACTTCATATATAATAATTTCCTGATTTGTATCTTCCTGTTTTTCATGAGGCATATAAAATTGTGGTATAGTTTATCTACTTTTTTTATCTACCCTGTCAGTGAGGGTGATGGTCCTGGTCCAGTCAAGAGTGGCAGTCGCAGTCCTGCTGAGGCTCTGGTCCTCCTCTGGATCTGAACAGCACTCCCCACTCCCAAAACCCCAGTTTATATGTGCTTAGGCTCAGGTGGGAGTGCCCAGTACCTCCCCCAGGGCAGGGAGTTTCACAATGGGTGATTTACACTCTGATATATTTTTGGAATCCCTGATGGCCCATTAGCAGACATGACCCCTCAGGCTGGGTGTGGAGGTGCTGATGGCTCTTCAGAGGGGCGTTATCACACTGAGTCACTGATGTGAAGACAGGAAACCTTTCTTATCTCACAGAAGTTCCCAAACACCCAGCTTGTAGCCTGAGGAGTCAGGTGTGCCCCAGGCAGCTACTGCAAATGATCCATTGTTAGGAGTTCATGAGGGGGCCAGGTAGAACTCTTTTCTGTGGGGCAGGCAGTCTCTTTCCTGGTTCCATGGTTGAAAAAGAGAGGGGAGGTGATCCCTCTGAGCCGCAGGGTTGGTAGATGAAAGAAAAATTCCAAGATTTTTAATCCATAACACTGGATTGTGGTCAAAGCCTGTATGCCAGTGTTTCACTTCTTTACACTGGGCCTGGGGGCTGAAGCCTTCAAACCTGTTACAGAAAAGAAGACAAAACAGGAGCTTGATATGTTTTGGACTTGTGTGAAGGGTGATGAAGGAAGGAACTCCTGAAAGGAGGAAGATAACAGTGAATGAAATGGGGGAGGATTTTTAATTATATGCTAACTCAGATTTTACATATCAATGAAATTAAACCATATTTCTAATAATTAGATCTTTCAGTTTCCATATTGATTTGACTTTCAGAAATTTTCTTGTAGGCCATCCCCTGGCCTCCCACCAGGCCCTAGGTTTTTGTTTTTTTTTTTTTTCCTTATTCCGTTTTCAGTGTTGTTCTGTCACTTATGTCATTCAAGTATTTAAGGCCTTGTGAAAACACGTTGCTTTCCTATTTCTCCCTGCTCTCTTTCCTTGAGTGTGTAATATGAGCTTCTATTAGACATAAATTGTGTATCCCTGTGGAGCATAATAGAAAAACACAAAATGCCAGTCAATCTGTAAAATTTTACAGCCATGCTTAAAATGTGTGTGGGAGAAGTGGGGATTCTTAGAAGAGAAACACTGTGATGGAAGAGAGATCTGGACTGCTGTCAGGAGGATGCCAATGAAAGTAGAGACAGGGCTTTCTCAACTAGTGTGGCTTGATTGAAATTAGCCATTTAGATGTGAAACCTGTTGAGCTTTGTGTTTCAGCCACTGCTATTCACTCATCTACAGTATGGTAATGTAGTCATTATGCTTTGTATGACTGTTGAATGCATTACAATGTGAAGTCAGATTGTAGCATGAAAGTTCACTAAAATGCTAGGTTTGCTTTTTATCTAAATCACTGTGAAAGGAAGCAGAATTTTTTCAATGCTGAACACTGTGAGCTGGCCTTCAAAATGCCCACATGCTGCCTTGTATACCTCCAGATTCATTCTTGACCAGAAAAGACTGGCCAGCTGAAAGAGGCTTGAGCAGCTCAGGAAGCCTGGAAAATTGGTGCAGAAACAGAAACTGAAGAGTAGCAGTACCTCAAACTTATTTTATTTTCCATTGATTTAAATTTTCTATCAAAAGTAATGATTGCAGTGTTTTCTAGTGGGGATTGACATCTATTTTTTTAAGAATAAAGGGCAAAAATGACATTTGGATTCCAGAAGAAATGTCATTTAGCTATGTCAAAGAAAGTATCTGGGACTCTAATGACCTACTTTCCTGTTAAATCTCTAGGCCATTGCTGAAGCTAGGAGCATAGGGAAAATACATTTCATCTTCAAAGACTTCAAGATGAGGTTTATAACTTTCTTTAGGAGAAAAAAAATGAATCCTCTCTCCTGAATTGAGACAGATAAAGTTTCAGCCCAAGATGGATATTTTTCCCTGAAGATTTGAAAATTAAACCACCTGCTATAAATGAGAAGTTTGAAAAAAAATGCAGTGTGCTAAACTAGTGTCTTCAGTGTGAAAAGAAGAAAAAATTATATATTTTTACCTCTTTATAGATCTAAGTAAATAGAAAATACTTTGGCTTTTTCAAATAGGGCAAGGACTGAGAAACACTTTCATATATCCATGGATCCTAAGGGTACTGACAGATGAAGTGGCTAAGTCATTATATTTTAGAAGTTGTGACATGTGGTAAAGTTCCCACTGACTGCAAAAAAAGAAATATAACCCTGATTTTTAAGAAAGGGAAAAGGAAAACCCCGGAAACTACAACCCAGTTAGTATCACCTCAGTGCCAAGCAAGATCATGGATCAGATCCTTCTGGAAACTCTGCTAAGACATATGGAGAATAAGGAGATGATTGCTGACAGCCTGCATGGCTTCAGTAAGGGGTGAATTATGCCTGACAAATTTGATGGCTTTCAATGATAGGGTTACAGCATTGGTGGATGAGGGAAGAGCAGCTGATGTCATCTATCTGGACTTGTACAAAGTGTTCAATACTCTCCTACAAGACATCCTTGTCTCTAAACTGGAGAGACATGGATTTGGTGGAGGGACTGCTCCATACACGACGAACTGTCTGGAGTTGTGCTCAACAACTCGATGTCCAAGTGGAGACTGGCCATGGATGGCCTTCCTCAGAAGTTAATACTGGGACTGGTGCTGTTTGACATCTTTGTCAGTAACAAGAGTGGGGTTTAGCGCACCCTCCGTGAGTTTACCAAGAACACCAAGGTGTGTGGTACAGTCCACACACTGGAGGGAAGGGAAACCCTCCTTGACAGGCTTGAGAAATGTGCCTGTGTGAAACTCATGAAGTTCAGCAAGGCCAAGTGCAAGGTCCTACACGTGAGCTGGGGCAACCCTAACCTAATGTTGGCTTTAAACTGAAAGAGGGTGGTTTTAGATTAGATGTTAATAGAAAATTCTCTGTTGTGAGAGTGGTAAGACATTGAAACAGGTTGCCCAGAGAAGCTGTGAATGCTCCATCCCTGGAATAGCTAAAGGCCAGGCTGAATGGGCCTTTTACCAACCTGATCTGACCTAGTAGGTGCCCCTGCTTGTGGCAGGGTTGTTGGAAGTAGATGATCTTTAAGGTTCTTTCCAACTCAAACCTTTCTGTGGTATAATTCTATGATATTTTAGTTGGAGCAAACTGCATTGTGTAACAGCACTTCGTATTTTCCTGATATGCTACATTAAGGCAAGTTGCACACCAAGTATATTTCACTGTATTTGTAGTTGAATATGATAGCTTGCCTACAGATTTTCATCATTCTGTTTTAGGAAATGGTAAACTCTTTCCAACTATGTGTCCACACATGTAGAGGTAAACAAGCAGGCTCATAATGACTGTGGGGTGGGATCCCAAATGATCCCAATCTTCTGGAACAAGCCAGATGACTGCTTCTTTGTCATTCACCACAGCCTGCTGTCTCTCAACGTGTTTCAGATTTGGATGGGAAAACCTGCTCTTGGTTGATTGTCTACTAAAAATCCCTGCACTCACACCAATTTATGAAATTCAGTGAGGCAACCACTTAGGTCTTGAATCAGAAATAGTATAGGTAGGGCACAGCTATGCATCAAAGCAATCCAGGCACATGGATAAAAGCATAACAGATGGCTTCTGGATGTCAGTGCCTCGGAGCAGGGAAGAGCTGATGCATTGTGCCTCACTGGGCCATATAGACATTCCCCACACTTCATTAATACTTCAAATTCTTTGGAGTCTTTAATATAAATGATTCTGTTTTGTAATCGTCCTTGTTTTGAAAGAAGCAAAAGCTTTTTTAAAAAAAAAATAACTGTTCATGATGGAGGAAGTACTCAAATTGACATAACATGCTGCTTCTTAAATTCTCAAATGCCTTTTTTTGTTCATGAAATTTAGTGCCTCACTGCAATCAGTACTTCAAAGTTTTATGTACCTGCATCACTTGAAGAAGGCAGATGTGGTCAGGGAAGGGAGGAGAGAAGAAAAAATATGGAGGTGGAGAAGACAATTTTATCTGACTTTTTCAGTGTACTAATTTTTCTGCCAGTGGCAATTACTTTTCACAAAACATTAGACCTGTCCAAAAGGAAAAAGGTAATATTTTTGTCTCCTGGTTATTCAGTGACTCTCAAACACTCATGTACATGAACTCTAGCACCTTAGCATAGTTGTGGTGTTGGAACTTTCTGCATAATTCATCCTAAAAGAACAGGAGGCATTCAGCAGTCAGTGCTCATTCAGAGATGTTCTGCATTACTAGCAGCACTAGTAAATATGCCTGCTCCATACATAATTTATGGTTTTCAGCACAGATAGTTTTATGCTTCATAATAGGCTAGCTTTGATCCCTTAAATTTTGTTTGTTAAATTTAGGGGTTGGGTACAAAACAAAGACTTTAAAATCTCTTTCTTTCATTGCTTGTTTCAACAGTCTTCATTTCCACATCCCGTTAACAAGGTTGAAATTGTTTCTGACCCACTTTTGGGGAAATAAGCCTTCCTATAATGGATTTTGTGTGTAAGACTTTTTATTAGCCAATTCCCTCCACACCCAACTTGAAGTAGAATGAAAATTGGCTTAGAAACCTTAGTATAGTCTATTCTATGCTTCTGCTTAAAGAATTTATTGTTAGTTATTTCTTCTGACCTGTAAAAGAAAAATGTAGATAGACTTTGTGTTTTGTGAATCCCTCTTTTAATGCTGCAATGCAGCTAGAGACTCTGTACAAATGTAAATGAATGTTGTGGAACTCATTGAGGTCTGGTGTTTTGTGTTTTCTTTGTAAAGTTTCACATTAAAACAGACTATATTATAAAAAAATATTTTTTAATTCAAAATATTTGAAGGACACCCTATCCTTCAGATTCAATAAGGCATCAATATAAAAAAACCCAAAACACAAAATAAAACAAAGTCACTTTAAAATGCTTGAATGTTTTCTTTTATAATTTGTTGTTAGTTTGTTTAGCATTTTATATGCAATATGTGGATTTAAGCATTACGAAATGTAAAAAGCAATATTTTAAAAAAAAAACAAAAACCTGAAATACATTCCTAAATAAAAATCACCATGTTCCTCTCTGGCATAGCAATGTATGTAAAGGTTTTTTTTTTAAACAGAAAGTCATCAAAATGGATGAATTTCTGTGGCATATTTTGGTGTTGACATATAAGCACTTTCTGATGGAATTTGTTCTCTCAGTTTTTTCCCTCATGATCCAGTTTTCCCTGTACTGTTTTCTTTTTTTTTTTTTTCCCCAATTCCAGTGATTGCAATACTTTAACTTTTTATCATTCTTTGTTTTTAAAGCCTTCTTCACACCCCGACTGTTTCAGTTAGAAATTTTGGAAGTGACTAGCGGTTTTCAGTTTTTCAGCAAATACTAAGAAATACTTTGAAAACTTGGTCTCTTCTATACATGTCAAGTTAGGCATGTTAAAGACTGATTAAAAAGTGCTTGTTGCTGTTCAGACTTCTTGTCATAATCTTTTTCTCTCTGGCTTCCTGATGTTTCAGTCATCTGCAGTTAGTCTGCCCAAAGCAATGATTTAAATATTTCCTCTGTCTGCAGTCCAATTCAGTTGCTCTATTTTTCTGCCCTCTATACCAGCTTAGGATTCCCTCTTCATCAGATTCCATTTCTGTGGTGTT